>VDFB02169133.1:0-52850 GCA_007258455.2 Sequoia sempervirens
ACCTACAGGTATATGGCGATTCTCAACTGGTAATCAGACAGGTAAATGATGATTATGAGACTAAGGATGAGAAGCTTGCTCCCTACAATTGCATGGTTGATAGCTTTAAAGAGTACTTTGACAAAGTTGAATTTCATCAGATACCTCGTGTTTTAAAGCGGGGTAGCCCGATGATATGGCTACAATTGCATCACTTCTTGACATTTCTAACAACGTTCCTAAGTTTGAGTTCTTGGTAGAACAACTTTTGATCCCAGCCTATGATATCCCAGATTCTGAAATGGTGTGTGACATCATTGGTCCCGATTCCCCATGGTACAAAGAATCTATGATTACCTTCATGCGAAGTGCTTACCCGGCCTTCATGATTGAAGTCATACCCACCGGCCTATCAAATAACCAACATAGGACATTCCTCCGCAAGTCAGCCAAATACACCATCATCGGAGACACCCTATATAGACACCTTAGATGTGTCTTGATTCTATGAAGCACAAGCAACCTTGCATGGCGTGCATGAGGGTATATGTGGTTCCCATTCTAGCAGTCCTACCTTAGCCAAAAAGATTATGAGACTGGTTATTATTGGCCTACTATGGAAAAAGACTCATATGTTTTTGTAACAAATGCCGCCAATGCCAAGTTCATGGGAGATTTGATACATGCCCCACAGGAGCTCAGATCCTATCACGTCACCATGGCCCTTTGCCCAATGGGGACTCGACCTCATAGGTAAGATCCACCCCACATCATCTAATGGACACAAGTTCATTATCACTGCCACTAAGTACTTTACGAAGTGGATTGAAGCCATTCCTATGACATACATTACCGACACACAGATTTCTAGATTTATCCTAAACTATATCATCTGTCGATATGGTGTCCCTCAGCCCATAATCACTGATAATGGCCGCCCATTTAAGAATCAAGAAGTTCGTCACTTGTGTGATGAATTTCATATCCAACATCACTTTTCCACTCCATACTACCCACAAGGTAACGGCCAAGCGGAGACATCTAACAAGACCATTATTAGAATTCTCAAGAAGACTGCCAATGATGCTGGTCGTGACTGGCATTTATAGCTTAACCCTGCCTTATGGGCTTATCGTACAAGTATCCGTACTCCCACTGGTGCTACCCCATATTCACTTGTCTTTGGGTCTGAAGCCATTTTGCCTATTGAGGTCGAGATTCCTTCCCTAAGGGTATCCCTGAAAGGCCACATTGATGATGAAGAGTACCGAGTGTCGAGACTCCATGAGCTAGAATTTTTAGATGAGTGAAGACAAAAGGCACTAGACCATCTTCAAGCATACCAAAATCGCCTTTGTCGTAGCTATAACAGGAGGGTCTTGAACATAAACTTTGACATTGGTGACTTGGTTTTAATGGAAAACCCAAAGAATCAAGCAAAAAGAGACAAACCAGGAAAGTTTGAACCTAATTGGTTAGGACCTTATATTGTCACAGAAGCTTTTGGATCAAGAGCGTACCAACTCTCTACTCCTGAAGGGGAGCCATTGTCCTCACCAATCAATAGTATGCATCTGAAGAAGTTCTATGCATAGCTTCTAGGAGCCTTTGTCTTAATTAGCAAAAATACAAAAAAAATCAGAAAATCACAAAAAAATCGTTATCAAGGTGAAAACCTGGCAAACAGGCGTCTTGGTAACACCAAAAAAATTAGATAATCTAGAAAATAGTAAAGATAAATCATTCGTCTAATAGTGAAAACCACTTCGGTGGTGCTTTGGATAGGTACCATGGTGAAAACCTGGTAAACAGGCGCCATGTGTACTCAACTCTACTCCTTTGTCTACTATTATTCTAATCTACCCTGTACATAGTCCGCTATCCTATACATAGACCACTTCCCTGTACATAGTCCACTACCCTGTACATAGTCCTTGTCCTTGTACATACTACCTATCCTTATACATATCCCGTATCTTTCATGTCCATCACTTGTATATACCATCCGTAATAAGTGGTAGTCTTTCCCATGACCTAGAATGATTGACATCGAGCACATTTCATATCCCTCATTTTATCCTATTCATAGTCAATTGGTCTTATACTCGATTGGGGCCAAACACTTGACATGTGTCATATTGGTTCTTACATTGGCTGTGTTGAAGACGTAAAACCATGGAAAAATCCACAAAAACATTGCAAAATGACCTAAGAAAACACAAAAACATCAAAAAACTTTAAAAAGACAAAAAAAAAATCAAAACCATTTCGAAAATCCAAAAATAGAGTCAGAGTCAGTCGCACTTGTCAGTCTTTGTCGTTTGTCGAACTACGTTGCCTCTGCGATTGGACGTAGGCAAGGCCATCTGCCGATGTGCCCCCGAGGCATTAGGTCAGTCCGTTTAGGTTTGTCTGTATAAATTCATGATTTAATCCATATGTCTATATGACAAGGTCATTGGTCGTGTCGAACTATGTTGTATCTTTGTGTATAACATAGGCAAGGCCATCAATCGATGGGCCCCCGAGGCCGCACTAGGTCAGTCTATTAGGGTTCGTTGCATCCACTTTCACACACATCTTCTATTTGTAGTCAGTCTTGTTAGTCAAGTTAAGTCAAACTACGAGGTCTCTGCGTGTACAACGTAGGCAAGGCCATCAATTGATGAGCCCCCGAGGCCACACTAGGTAAGTCCTTTAGGGTTTTATCGTCACGTGCAATCAATTGTCAACACGTCATATCAAGTCATGCATCTATCTGGTGAACAAGTCAGCAATGTCTCTAAGTCAAATCAAACAACTGGCCAAACAAAACAATTCAAAACAGACCAACCAACAGTCTGCTACAGGATGTGTCCTTCTTGGAAACAGACGTTATCAAAACAATCAACCTATGTCTTATACAGGATGAGTCCTTCCTGCATAATCGATAAGGTCAAACATAGCCTTATACAGGTTATCACATCAATGACATCTGACTCAACATCTTATACGATACATGTCTTTCTGAAACCAGGCTTTGTCATGCCTTATATAGATAGTCATAACATCGAAACCAGATTCACAGTCTTATCCGGTATGTGTATCTCCTGCAATCAGGCTCTATCAATCAACAAATCAAACAAACAAATCATGTTTTGGCAACTATTTTATTGGCTTATTGACTTTATGGCTTGTTTATCTTATCATTTATCTTGTATTGATGATTGGGATTCACGTTACTAGCTTTCTCAAGGATGTCCCATGAAGCATTTAGAGAAGCAACGATGTATCAGAATTCTATTTTCTTTGACTGCTGTTTGTCGACTGTATTTTAGACTTGATTTGTTGTCATGTTACTAGTTTCCTCAAGGATGTCCCATGAAGGATTTAGAGGAGCAATGATGTATCATGACCCATCTTTTACTTTGTTTGATGTCTGTGGTTTGTCCTAACAAAAAGACTGGGGCAACTTGTGCCCTTAGTATGAGTTAATGACAATCCTTGTCTGCGACTATCTGTTATTAGCAAGTGGATGACCTTGCACACCTTGATCTATGTCATATCATGGTGTTTTTCTCCATTTTTATTAGTCCCGCCCAATGATGGTAAAGTGCAATACATTTTGTGATACGGAAAAATATCGAAGATTCCTAATACTAACATCTATCTTCTATCTTTCATTCTTTGTTGATCTTTCTTTCCGCACTAACAGTTCTTCTTTCTTGCATTATGACGAAGTCCTATGACACAAAACGGTGTATATCATCTTGCATCAACATACATGTTAGAAACATTCATACATATAGGCATAGTTCATATCTAGATCATCATGGCATAATAGACAATACTCATTAAAAACAATACATATTATAAGTATTTCATGTACAAAGCAATTGTAAATACGGGCATCACATTACATTTGTATAACATCACATGTCATCTGCATCATACATATAACATCACATTGCATCTCATAATCATATAGGATCATACATCATATAGAACCATACATCATATAGAATCAACATTATCTCATTAGCTGCATAAACATCATCAAATACATATACTCACCATCACATAGGCATATCATATAAACATCACACGTGTAAATAAATATTGCATAATCAGTACATAGAAATGCATATCATGAGAATCACCGCCAAAATCATATATATATATATATATATCGCTCAAATGTGTCACCTCACAATTTCATAATGTATCAATAATACATGGAAGCCCACAGGCTATAAGATCGAAATACAGTGTCTCAAATGAATCTCAAGCAGTATCTCTATCCTAAACTACCACTGCCATCATGTCAGGAGTGTGTGGGAGAATGATGTTGGGAACCTGCTGATCTCTGATCTGTGGGAGGTCTGTCATATGGCCCTGCTCTACGTGGCTGATCCACCCCCTCTGTGCTACCTGTCCGCGTGTGGGTCCTAGTCTAAGACCCGCTACTGTGTGTTGCTGAAAAACTGGGAGCCCGTCTCTCTAGGGGAACCTCTGCCTCATATAGGTCCTAATAGTATCTCTCCCTCTCTCCAGCTTTGACTAGCTCTCTGGCGAATGTAGCTGATGGTCCCGTACATAATGCTCTAAGCTCTGTGAACCACTGCTCAGTCTCCTACCGCCGAGCTATGGCCTGATCCCTATCCATCAAGGCTCTGTCTCTCTCCACCCGATAGGCATCCCACTCGGCCATCAATACTCTCATCTGATCCTCCAAGGAGGCAATCTGGGCTCGTAATGTATCCATGTTCGGATCCTCCGCCCCTCTCTCATCCTGTCTGGCCCTGTCTATCCCATCCTCCTCCTCATCGAGCTCCTCTAGGATCTGATCTCAGATCTCTCTCTCATGATCATCATCCTCATCATCATCCTCCTGGTAGGCACCTAGCAACCCAAGGGCATCAACCTCTGCCTCCTCTCCAACTGCCTCCTCGACACCTCCCTCCTCTCTGCCTACCTCCTCGGTACCTACCTCTGCCTCTACTGGGATATCTGGGATGTCTGGGATAACAACCTCTGCTAGCTGCTCCTCCTCACCACCTTTGGCCACATCTAGCATAGCCACATCCTCCTCTCCTCCCCTCTCCTCCTGGATCGGTGACAAGGCTGGTCCTCGTCCCCGTCGACCATGCATCCCTCTCTTGCCTCCACGTCGGCCACCTCTGCCATCATCCCCTCCATCACCATGGCCTCCTCTGCCTCCTCGGCCTCTCCCTTTGCCTCATATGCCTCATGGACCTGTACCACACCGCTCTACCAGTGTTGGCTGCCCTGGATCTGTCATGGGAATCGGCCTATGTACTGCCCACCACTGATCATAAGCTGGAGTGGTCCCTGGATCTGTGGGTCCATCCCTCCATCTCCATGGAAGTGCCTATATCCCATCAATATCTGCCTCTGCAATGGTGACTGGAATCTCTGGCCCCCATAGTAGGACCTCTCGTGATGACCGAGCAAACTCTGCTCTCCCTCGGGGTACATATTGTACCTCTCCAAATTGTCTCAATACCCGGTCTGGCAACTGCCACTCTATAATGTGCACATGGGACACTGTCTGTCCCACTAAATATAGTGCCTGTCTACAAAATGGTAGGTGCTCGTCCTCATCTGACCACTGCTCACAACCTAGGTACGATCTCCATGTAAACTCCTGCATGGTGTCTAGAGCATGTCTAAAGTAGCCCGTGTCCCCAATATGATGCTATGTGGTTGCCCCCGCATAACGGAAGGCATATGGAGCTCTGTGAGGTACATCTACTATAACAGGTGGTCTGAAAATAGCGATATGCTCCCATGCCCATATCATCAGAAGCGTGGTACCGCAGCTCATTAACTATGCCTCTCTATAGGCAATGTCATGCAAGTGGAAGTACAACATCCCTAGCACACAAGAACCCCAGGCATATACAACTCAGCGCTCGATCATGCCCACTAACATCTCCCCCCATCCCACAGGAAATCCATGACCTCGGCAGTTAGGCAGTACTATACCGCCTATCAATGTCGCTACTAGACAGTCTAACTGTCTATACCTTTGAGCCAATACCCACCACCTAATCTCATAGTCATCAAACCCTAGCTGTCTAACGTCGGCATGGGGGTAATATCTACACATCTCAGCAATGCCCCTCTGAGTATCATAGACCACCCGTGTCCCTCTAATAGGCAGTCTCAGTATCCTATATACATCCTCTAATGTCATCGTGGCCTCTCCAGTCGGTAGGTGGAAGGATGATGTCTCAGAGTGCCACCTCTCACATAACGCTATCAATAATCCCCGATTTTCCCAAATCTGGGGCATATCAGTCACATGCAACAAACCCAAATGCCATAGAGTCCGTCGCTCGGCCGGCTGCAAACTGTCTCTGAATCGAAACATTGTGGGTCTCGACTCCCATGTATAAATAGGGTCTAATACAACCTGCAACAACATTATACATGCATCATGTTAGCCAAAATAATCTATCCTAGGGCGAAATGACTGTTTTAACATAAAATGCAAATGCGTCGTTATTTTGCACATGCGTCATTCTTTTACACATGCGTCGCTTTTTCACAAATGTGGTTCATAAATTCTATATGCATCATTATTAAACAAATGCGGCTCATATTATTCAAATGTGTCACAAAACCACCATTTGCGTTGCAAAACATCAATTGCATTTCTAAATACACATATGCGGCTATAAATATGCACATGCATTTCAAAAAGTCAAATGCGTATCAAAAATAAGCAAATGCGTTTAACCACTAAACCTATTCTAAATGACAGACGTAAACTTTCAAATGCGGTTTTCCGCTTATATATGCGTCGTTCGTGCATACATATGCGGTGCAAAATTAAAAACGATGCATAACTAAAAATGCATTAAATGTCTTAAAATGCGCGCAAATGGAAAATTTTCAAAAGGCAAGTTTTAGGTCCATACCGGGGGGTCCGCACTGGCTGGTCTCTGGTATGTCTAGATCCTGTATGCGCGATGATGGGTGGCTAGAACTGGAGACATTGTCACTATCAATCCAGAGCAAATTTTCAAATCTCAAAGCTAGGTGGGTGCAAATGAATAGTTTTTCACCCCAATTCAAATATATACCTAGGGCTTAGGTGGCATTTCTTTCCTATTGGCCATGTAAACTTCCATTTTCCATCATCCCCTACCCATCCCTCCCATTTCTGAACCCAATTCCGTCAACTGCATTGCATTTCTGCCTATCTACTGGACTAATCGGGAGCATTTCCAAATTTTTATGAACATTTCAAAAATTTGTCAATTTTCCCGAGGGGGCATACCTTCACCTGTTTTAATCTGGAGAATGACTGGGGCATATTTTTATTGACTTTCTTTGACACAACACCGAAATGACATTGTATCAAAGAGGGGCAAATGTAGACACCGAAATCTGGTTTAGGCCTGCGACTTCCATATTCTTCATAATTCGTATTCTTCATGGTCATGATTAAATAATGTCAATTATTTAATTATTCTCTATAGTCTTCATTTCTTCTATTCATTAAATATTCTTAATTATTTAATTAATTCATCTTCTTTTATTTCTTCTATTAATTAAATAATCTTAATTATTTAATTAATTTACACTTTTCTTTATTCTATCTCATTAATTAAATAAACGCTTTTTATTTAATTATGTTACTAATTAACCTTATCCGTCTTGTCAAATTAAATAAATTCTTATTTAATTACTCTTTATCATATTTCAACTATAATTAAATAAATTCTTTTATTTATTTAATTATTCATTTAAAATCCCTTCATCATTTAATTAATTAAATATTATTTATTTAATTATTCTTCGAATATTGAGTCTTGAATTAAATGAATTATTTAATTCATTAATTCTATTTTAACACATTCCTCTATATTTTAGATAATTATGTGAGTTATCTAAGTATTCACTTTTACTCGACTCGACATCTATTTTAATCGTTCAGTTAATCTTTGATTTAATGTTTGAGTGGTTGTCTCGAGTAATCTCTTCGTCAAGTCAGTCAATCGTCCAGTTCTAACTCAATTGCGTGTACATGCAGTTAATTAAATATTCTTATTTAATTAATTAAGTGTTATGCATGCATGAACAGTCGTTATAATCAATCTTCATCTTTGTCATGCAAAGATATTTCTTATGTTTTTGAATGAAGATTAAATCATTTATTTAATCTTTAATTCTATTTCTAATTCGAATCACTCATGTCATCATCAAGGAGTTATCGAATGCATGTCTAATCATCAATCTCAACCATCCTTGATCTTTCGATCTTGGCTTGTCGTTCGAATAATCAATTTTCTATAAATTGATTTGTCATTCTTCATTCCAATCTCTCTCGCGAATTTTATAACTTTTGAGAGCACTTTGTCTTGAATCTTCGATATTTTGCTAATCACTATCTTAGGCTATACTTGCATGAACTTGAAAATCTGAGGGCAATTATACTACACAAGCAAAATAGAGAAGGGCAATTGAGATGAATCATGGAAATACGTTTGAAAATTGGTGAGATTGTTCTAGTTTTAATTACGTTTTTACTTTCCCATGTTCTTTGTTGCTTAATGAATGAATTTGCATTTTAGATTTTAGTATTGTATGCATGTGTGCTTCTAATGATCTTCCTCGTTGTCTATTGTGAAAAGCTTTTATTTGGCGTTACAATCATAATCACTAACCTCCATGTGGCATGAACTAAAACCAAAAGAGAAAGTTTCCATCTCCCATGGTGATGAAAATATTCCAAGCTTGTTTGTTCATCTGCACTAGGAAGACCTTCCTTATGTACTTCAAATGAAAATATTTGTAGCTCTATCATACTATCAAATTGAGAAACAAGAGAATTACTCTCCTAATAGATGTGTGGTAGCTCAATGGTGGGATTTTTAATATGTTGATCTCATGTGAAATACTCTAGTTCAAGAACATTATCCCTAATACCAAAGGTTACATCTTCATCTTGAATGAAGACCTCATATTCAACATTGTTACATTTAGATATAGTAGATAACTAATATACATCATAATTAAATGTATTGATGCATATATCATCAACACATACCTTGGATTTGTGAGACACTTCAGGTGAAGAACTAAATCCTTTAGGTTGTCTCTCTATGCTTATTTCTTCTTCTTGGCAACTAGTTACAACAAAAGAAGACTATTGGCATGATGTGGCCACTATAATCTCTATTACCACAACCTCATATATTTTTCTGACAATTTTCCTCCTTAAGGGATGATGGTTTGAAATCCAATCTAGAACAAAAACCTCTAAATTATCCCAAAAGAGATCTTGTTTAGACCTTTCTTTACTTTTATCTATAAGAGGGTTGGTTTTAACTTCATTGTAGTTGTCCTCTCTATTTAGTAAGGCAATGTTGAGTACAAAAACCTAAAATACATGGTCTAATTTTTCTACCATATCCTCTATTTCCCTAACACCACTCTATAGG
Source organism: Sequoia sempervirens (assembly GCA_007258455.2). Classification (NCBI taxonomy): domain Eukaryota; kingdom Viridiplantae; phylum Streptophyta; class Pinopsida; order Cupressales; family Cupressaceae; genus Sequoia; species Sequoia sempervirens. The sequence goes on from VDFB02169133.1 coordinate 9,435, forward strand.
ATATTACCATCCATAGAACTATATACCTCATCAAAATGGGGACCCTCATCTACCACATTAGAGGGTAATAAGGCTTGTTGCTCCAAATCATTGGAGCCATCCTCACTCCAACTCATCAAGCTAGATTCCTATTATTTTGAAGCTTCTACTGATGTAGGAAAAGGTAGGCTCTCCTGCTCATTTTCAATGAAAAAAGGGAGCTCATCAAAAGAGAGGGAAAATCCCTCCTCTTTATCATCCTTCCTCACTTGTTCAGTGTCTTTCTACTACAACTAATCATCTTCAACTTTTTTCTTGCAGTAGGTCAAAATAATCATTGTTTGAAGCGTTGGGAAAATCTATCTCAACCTTGCAATTACATAAGGTACTATTAATATGTAAGCATGGGGGGTGTGGGGGGATAACCCCCCATGAGGGGTCTGGGGGGATCATCCCTCGATGGGGGGTTTAAGGGCCACATGCTCCGAAGAGGGCTCAAGGGAAGCACCCTCAGAAGCAAAAAATTTATGTATATTTTATTATTGTAAATTTGGACCGTTCATCATTAGGTCTTATATATTTTTGGCTTGACTTTCCCTAGAAGGAAACCCTATTTTATGAGGGTGTTGTATTACAACTATGTATTGTGATGTATTTTGAGAGTCTGATAGAGGTTGTGTTGCCTTTGGATATTTGGTTGGTGATACTCCTATGGGAAACTTTCCATGAAATTTTATTATAATTTTTATTATTTTTGAATAATATATTGGGTATCTTTTGGAGTGTGGGGTTTTTCTCTCGAAAGTGTTTTACCCGCATAAATCATTGTGTTGTGGTATGCATGCTATTTATGTTTAAGTTTTTATAATTGTTGAAAATATCTATAATTTTTTGCATTATTCTCCTCTCAACATTAGTTTAAGAAGTTGTTATGCTATCTTAGCTTCCTTACAAGTGGTATCAGAGCGTAATCAACTTTGGTTTTAGTTGTGGGTTGATGGTTTTTTTAAACTAATCCATATTTGAGTGGGAGATTGTGTAGAAGATACTCTATGATCTTGTTGTAGGAATTTTTCAAATGGCAAGTTCATCAAGGAGAATAAAGGTGGATAAAATTTTTGGATATAATTTTGAAATGTGGAAGTTGAAGATGGAGGATTTGTTGATAGATCAAGATTTGTGGGATGTTGTTGATGAGAATGTTTCAAGGCCTATAGATGTTGCTTTGGCTGCTCAATATGATGTTATGGACTGTAAAGGCAAGGGTCTAATCAGATTATTCTTGGCAGACTTTATTTTAATCAATGTCCATGAAGATACCTCTGCACAGAAACTATAGAAGAAACTTGGTGAGATGTATCAAGCCAAATATTTAGTGAACAATATTTTCTTGAGGAATAAATTGTATTCCTTGAGAAGGGAAGAGGGTGGACAAATTATAGACCTCATGGAAGGATTCAATATGTTGGTGGATCAATTGGAATCAATTGGTGTCAAAATGGATGAGGAGGATAAATAACATATCTTTCTTTTCTCTTTGCCTAATAGTGGTTTCTTTCTGAAGAGATGAGGAGGAAGGTATCCATCAGTGCCAAGGAGGCCCTAAATTTTTTTGGAAGACCTAAGGAAAAAGGAAAGAAGAATGAGAAGCATGATAAATCCAAGTTCAAGAGGAGATCCAAATCTCCTGAAAAGTCCAAAGTTATTTGTTGGAACTGCGGGGTGATCCCACAATAGTGGTTTACACTTTCTAGGAGATCTTGATTTTTGTTGAAATCACATATTTTTAGTAAATATAATGATTTAATCCTTTAAAAGTTCCATTTAAAGGATTCCAATTGAAGAGGGTTTCATCAAACCACCTTAGATCAAACCTCCTTCGATAGAACCCCGCTAGTTTTAAACCATACCTATAATGGAGTCTCCTTTACACCTATCAAAATGCTGATAAAAAACAACTTTTGATTCACCTTTTTGGGGATCAAATGAATTCATTTAATTTTTTTTTTTAAGTATGTAGCCTTTATTATAAGCTTCCCAAAAATTATAATTTTAAATAAATTTAATGTGATTATTATATTTATTTTTTATTTCTTGTGAATGTAGGTTTTTCACTGAAATCAAGCTCTATGTTTTGCACATGTGGAAAAGTGACATATTATCAAAAAAATTTGAAAAATATTAGTGCACTAGATATTAGTGTCCCTGATCCAACAAAAAAAAATGAATTTTGATACATACAAAAAAATTTATGTTTTAGCCAGTAAATCATGTCTAAATTGTAACTGGTTTGAATTTTAAACTTAATTAAGAAAAAATATTCAATGAAATGCTATGAAACCAATTCCATGCACTAGATATCATAGTTACAAATCTAAATTAAAAAAATATATAATTTTATCCTTCATAGAAGAAAAATTATGTGTTAGCCAGTAATGTCACTCTTTAGAAATGGTGTTTACTTTTAAAAACTAGTTTTTGAAGGAGATGGCAAAAGAAGTGCAATCTGATTCCAAAAAAATTGAAAAAAAAATATTTAGAATCTACAAAAAAAATGTCACAAATCACTAGTTTGCATCATCTTCAAATTCCTCATGGTTTAGCTGCTATAGGTGCTTGAAAGTGAAGATTTAGTTAAAAAAATCAGTTCAATGTCCAGTTTGGCCAAAAATTGTAAACCAGTATTGTGGGATCACCCTACGATAAGCCTACACATATTCTAAGGGTTGTAAAGAAGAAAAGGAGAAGAAAAAGAAGAAATTTTATTGTGATTTTGAGTCTGAGAAGGAAGATGGTGATGCATTCATTATAGATTTGGAAACTCATGCAAGTAGTGATGCATGGTTAAATTGAATTAGGTGCATCTTTCAATATGACTTTTAATAGAGATTGTTTTTCTGAATATGAAGAATTTGATGGAGGTAAGGTGTACTTGGGTGATGATTCTTATTTAAATATTGTTGGTTGTGGTAAAGTTAGAATCAAGTTTCTTGATGGTAGAATAAAAAGGATTAATGATGTGCTGCATATCCCTAGAGCTTAGCACAAAATTTGTTATTTGTGATTAAACTAATTGTAGACACCTAAAAATGACCTAGGCCTGCAAGCTTCATTTTTACCACTCTCGTCCTAGCATAATTAAGACATTTAATTATGTCCTTGGTCCACATTCGACTATTGATTAAATAATTCATAATTATTTAATTAATTCATGTTTTTGTATTCTTCATGATTATTAAATAAATAAAATTTATTTATTTATTAAATAGATCATTAATTGTCTAAGTCTTCCCTTGATTAAATAAATTTCTTAATTTATTTAATTATCCTTTGTCATATATTTCTTCCCGATTAATTAAATAAATAAGTTTTATTTATTTATTTAATACGTCACTGATTGTCTTAATTAAATAAGTTGATTAATTTATTTAATTAATTGGTCTTATCTCCTAAATTAAATAATTAAATTTAATTATTTAATTTCCAATTTAATATTCTTCTGATTATTTAAAATGTCATCACAATCTTAACTGTCAGTCGTTTTTGATAAATAATCTAAAAAGATTATTTATTATCTCTCAAAATCCATAATTTGAATTATTTTAATTCAAATTATTAAATAATCTTCTAAAAATCAAGCAATCGGGCAGATTCTTGATTTTTCCAAATCTTATCTTCAATCCAAATCTTATCTCTTTGATTTTTCGAATCTTGCAAATTAGGCAATCTTATCTTCTTGATTTTTCAAAAATCTTTATTTTCTAATTAATTTGTCTCATTTATTCTCCACCGTCGGTCCAATTTTATTCTGACCGTTCGATTAAGGATTTTGCCCTAACCCTAATTAGGGATTCTCAAGTTTAATATGGATCGTTCATTTTAGATTCTCATCCTCAACTTATCTCGTCCATCCGTTCGAAATGGCATTTTCTATAAAATGCCATCTTCTTCTCATTTTTTGAACAACACACACATGCTAACATTTTGCGTAATTATTATAGACATTTACTTGCAACATTTATTGTCATAGGCAATTTTAGTATTTTATATAGTTATTTGATCAATTTTGGCATTTATTTTAGACATAGGCATTGGCAATAGGCATAGGCATCTAGATTTTGAGTAAATCCTTCAAAACTTGCTTTAGTCTTGTCATTTATCATAATTGCTCATACACGAATCTGAGGGCATATTTATTTACTGCAAGCTAGGAGGTGTAACGAAGGTGAAGCATGGAAGAGGAAGACTTATGGTAATATCGTTCCTTTCATTTTCATCATTTTCCTTTGTGCTTCGTTATTCCAATGGATTTTAGTGTTATTGATCTAACAAGCTAACAAACCTATTTTTCCCTTGATTACACTAATAAATGTTGGTGTGCAAGTAGTATCTTCTTGTTGGAATCAAGGAACACTGAGAAGGGGGGTGAATCAGTGTTCTACAATTTTTAGCTTTATTAATCTGATCTTTACAACACTTATCACATTCAACCAAAAGAAATATGCATGAATATAAAGCAAGCAACCACAACACCATAACACAAGGATTTTTATGTGGAAACCCTGTTAGGGAAAAAACCACAGTGGAGGTCAATCCACAATATTATTTGAGTATACTCAAAAAGATGTTTACAAAATAGGAATGCACTTGCATTTAGGCACACTGCCTAGAGCTCACTGCTCAAAAACAGAAAGGCTTACTTCCTTACAATCAATGTTAAAAGACAACTAGAGTGGTGAACTATGAAATAACATCTACAAATGCCTGAGAATAGTTTTGTTTAAGCACATTAATCGATTTCTTGACCTTCTGTCTGATTCTACTCTTCTGCTTTGTTTTTCTTTAATTCGCATCACAAATCCTTTTATGCACAAGTGAAACTGTGCATAATCGCTCTATAATCCTTCTGACTTTCACAACACACATCAACACACTTCGTACATATATCAAAATTGTTGGCAACACAAGGGCAGCCAACTGAGAGGGGGGGTGAATCAGTTGTCACAAAATTTAAAACTTATTCAACTCAACATTATTCTTTGATCTGATTAACAACCATGAAAGCATAAATCATCAACATATCAAAAACACACATAACTCCAAGATGTACTATGTGGAAACCCTGTTAGGGGAAAAACCATGGTGGAGGTCAGTCCACAAGATTATACCCTATTAAAAGTATAAGAAATGAAAATATGGGGAATGCACTTGCATTCAGACACACTACCTAGAGCTCACTGCTCAATTACAATAGGGATAACCTTCCAAAGGAAGACACACTGTCTTATAGAAAGAATCAGATTACATCTGTAGGGATTTGAATTGATAGAATAACATCTGCTAATGCTTGATCATAGTTCCAGTTAAATACATGAACACTTCTTTACTCTTCTTCACTCTTCTTCACACTCTACTCTACCTTCAAATGATTTAGATAAATATTCGCACATATACACATAGAAGCACACCTCAATTCGAATAAGCAATCACTCTTATATATCTGCAACAAGAAATTTCATCCCTACATGTCAGCTTCAACAAAATAATAAAATAAAATCAACATATCCAATGTGAAAACACTTCAATTAATTACTCCTCAAAGATCCACAACACGCTACAACCACCATGTGGTCCAAGAACAAGAAAAACATGAACATGCAAGAGAAAATCACCAACCACGAGCACAACGATCAATGCAGATGTACAACAAAGATAGAGAATGATCTAGAAGAATCCAAAAATATCATGAATCACTAGAGAAGCATCCACGAAAACTGAACTAATTGAAATCACATCATCTTCAATCAGGAACACAAACTGAAGCAACAGAAAAAATGTTAGAATATAAATCTTCATAACTCGATCAAATCTTCTTGCGGATCTCTGAAACTTGATGTGGATAATCTAGATACACTCAACAAAAAACCCTTTAGTCCACAACCTCTGATCATCAACGTACAAAATTTTTTGATATACTGAACTTCACTTCACCACTGACAACCTACAACTCATCTCATTACAATTTTCTCAATATCCTTGACATATACAACTTCTAATGAATTAATGCTAATAGTGTTGACATCAATGACAACCACATATCAAAAACACCACAATATCCAAAAATCTCCCCCTTTGGAATTGATGGAAACACATGATGTGAAAAACACCATCAGCGCAACTAACTCTTGACACTTACTCCCCCTTAGATTCTGGTTCATTTTCTCCTCAATTATTTCACATGATCTTTCTTAGAAAGTTTTTCACATGGTCTTCTCCCCCTTTGAAATCAATGAAAAAGATTTCTTCTATACAAGCTCTGAACCACATATCTGAGCATCTGAATATCTAACTACTCCCTCTGAGTAGCAACCACCACAAAATCAATTTGGATCAAGATATGACTTTAAAATGTACAAACTGATGCAATGCAATGCATCCTTATTTCTGATTAGGAGGGGTAGTCACCCCTAACTTCCCTTTGAGATACTCAAAAGTATCCTTAGGTAGTCACCCCTAACTTCCCTTTGAGATACTCAAAAGTATCCTTAGGCAACAACTTGGTAAAGATGTCTGCAATTTGCTCCTTAGTAGGCACATACTCCAGTTTGACTTCATTTTCACTCACCTTTTCTCTCAAAAAGTGAAACTTAATATATATATGCTTTGTCTTTGAATGTAGCACTGGATTCTTAGATATGTTAATAGCACTTGAATTATCATAGAATATAGCAATAGTCTCATTATAGACAACTCTGATATCCTTCAAAATCTATTTCATCCATAGGACTTGAGTACAGTTGTTAGCAGCAACAATGTATTTGGCCTCTTCAGTAGATAAGGAAATGGCATTCTGCTTCTTACTTAACCATGAAATTAGCTTCTTACCCAAGAAAAATGCTCCACCACTAGTACTTTTCATGTCATTTACACCTCCTTCCCAATCAACATTAGTAAAGGAACTCAAAGTAATATCATCATCTTTAGGATATCATAGGCCAAAGTTAATTGTCCCCTTCAAGTATCTAAAAATTCTCTTCACAACAGTCACATGAGATTCCTTTGGATCAGCTTGAAATATTGCAACAATACATACAACATTCATGATATTAGGCCTAGTTTGAGTTAAATACAATAATCCACCATTCATTTATTTGTATCTACTCTGATTTTCCTTCAGATAATCATCCTCTATTGTCAACTTGCATTTGGTCACCATGGGTGTACCAACTGGCTTTGAATCCTCCATACCAAACTTCTTCAACAATTCCTTCACATACATGGACTAAGATACAAAAATACCCTTGTCTAACTGATTAATTTGCAATCCCAAAAAGAATTTCATCTCACCAATCATTGAAATTTCAAATTCACTTTTAATCTCATTAGCAAACTTCATGCACAAACCATCATCTCCTCCAAAAATGATATCATCAACAAAGACTTCAACAATCAAATCTTTATTACCATTCTTGAAATACAAATTACTATCAGCAATACCTTTGTTAAATCCAAGCTTCAACAAATACTTGTCTAATCTGGCATACCATGCTCTAGGGGCTTGCTTGAGTCCATACAATGCTTTCTTTAGCTGACATGCCATATCTCCCTTATCAGTCAACTGAAATCCATCAGGTTGCTCAACATACACCTCTTCTTCCAATTCACCGTTTAGAAAAGCCGAATTGACATCCATCTGATAAACCTTGTAGTTCTTGTAGGTAGCATAGGCAAGAAATAATCTTACAGCTTCAATTCTAGCAACAAGGGAAAAAGTCTCTTCAAAATAAATTCCTTCCATCTATGAATATCCTTTGCATACGAGTCTTGCTTTGTTTCTAACCACTTCTCCTTGCTCATTCAGTTTGGTTCTAAAGACCCATTTAGTTCCAATGAAATTCTTATACTTAGGTCTAGGAACAAGAATCCATGTATCATTCTTCTCAATTTGTTTTAGTTCCTCTTTCATTGCTTCAACCTAGTGCTCATCTCTACATGCTTCATTCACACTAGTAGACTTAGTCTTTGAAATCAAGTAGTATTCTTTTGCAATATTTCTCCTAGTCTGGACACTTTTGTTCTTATCACCTATAATCTAATCTTCTAAATGATTCAATATTACATACCTCAGAGTCTTCCTAGGTTGTTCTTCAACTTTAGGCTCTTATGTTCTCTCTTCTGCAACTTCACTGGTTTCTTCTTCCTCTTGATTTTCCCGATCCATCAGAATGATTTGTACTTGATTTGTAGTCTAAACTTGCTTTCCTTTGTTTGTACGACAATATGATCATCAAAATCATATCCAAAAGTTCTTGATGGTGTACCTAACTCTTCATCAACCTTGACATTTGCACTTTCAACCATTCTCCTTAATCTTTTATTGTAACGCCGATAGGCCTTGCTATTAGTAGAATAACCCAGAAAGATACCTTCAACACTCCTAGCATCAAATTTTCCTGTCTTCATCTCTCTTGATAGAAAATTTGCTTCCAAATATCTTGAAATATTTAACAGTAGGATTTTGACCAGTCTATAGCTCAAAAGGGGTCTTACAAGTATCACCTTTGATTTGTACCCAATTGAGTGTGTACATAGAAGTACTCACAAGCTTCTCTCCAGTAGATATGAGGGACATTTCCTTCCAACATCATAGTTCTAGCAACATCTTCAATTGTTTTGTTCTTCCTTTCCACAACTCCATTTTGCTGAGGGGTCCACAGTGCAGATAATTCTCTCTTTATTCCATGTTCTTCACAAAAAGAATTAAATTCACCATAAGTGAATTCACCACCTCTATATGATCTCAGACATTTAATCTTCAAACCTGTCTCTGTCTCAACCATAGCCTTAAAGGTCTTGAACTTTTCCAGTGCTTCAGATTTCTCCCTTTAGAAGGTAACCCACACCATTCTTGAATAATCATCAATGAGTAACATGAAATACCCGTAACCTTGTAAACTTCTGACCTTAGAGGGACCACACTGATCAGTATGCACAAGTTCCAACAATTCATTTGAACAATGTTGTTTGCTTCGAAATGAAATTATAGTTTGCTTTCCTAACTAACATTCCTTGCATATGGCATTAGTAGGTTTCACCAACTTAGGTATATCCTTCACAGCCTTAGTAGAACTTATCTTGACAATATTATCAAAGTTAACATGACACATTCTCCTATTCCATAACCAACTTTCATCAACTTGAGCAATCAAACAACTTTTACTAGCATAACTCAAGTGAAAGATATTACCATTTTTTTGTACCTGATACAATTACATTTCTGAAACTCACTATTCTGCACTTTCCATCTTTGAACTAAATATTGTATCCCTTATCAACCATGTGACCAACACGTAAAATATTATGCTTCAATCCTTCCACATATAGGACATCATCAGTATTATGCTTACCATCAAGAGAAATGCATCCTCTGCCATGGATTACACTAGTTGTATTACCACCAAATATCACAACACCTCTATCATACTTTTCCAAGCTCACAAACTTACTTTTATCTCCTATCATATGATGTGAACATTCACTGTCAATCACCCATTCATCTTTCTCTTCAACTCGAGCAGCTAGGGCTTACTCCACATTTTTACAACTAGCAGATTCAATAGATACAAGATTATTTTCCGTGATAGCAATAAATACCCATTCATCATCACTTCTATTTCCTTTATCAAATTCATCATTTGTCACACCTTCATCAGTAGCATAGTAACACTTCTTTTGAAATCTAGGCTTGTCATGTCTTGGTTTAGGAGTTCTTTTCAGATACCTTGATGCAAAATGACCTATCTTATTGCAAGAAAAACATTTAAGAGGAAATTTTCCTTCATACTTACCTTTTCCTCTCAATACTCTTTTGACAATAAGTGCTTCCAACTCTTCCAACTCTCTTTCTTCTTCTTCAATCTATCTGATTTCATCCCCATACTTGAATGTCTTTCTAGATGAACTCTCACCTGGATCATATCTGTGTCTATCTCTTCCAGAAGTAGTAGCCTTAAATGGAGATTCAACCTTAGGAAGGGCATCACCAAATTCACTCAACTCAAAAGCAATAAGCTTACCAACCAACATGTCTCTAGTTAAATTTGTTACAATCTAGAGCTCTTTAATAGCACTAGCTTTGACTGTGTAAGAATCAGGCAAGGATCTAAGCACTTTAGCAACAATCTATGATTCGTCTATTTGTCCACCAGCACATCTGATACCACACACAAACTCATTCACTCTTTGCATAAAAATATTAATGTTCTCATCATCACCCATTCTCAACTTTTCATATTTTCCTTTTAGACTCTGCAACTTAGCAATCTTCACATTAGTATCACCTTCATACAAGGTTTCCAACTTTTTCCAGATCTCATAAGCAATCTTCAGATCCATAACATTTGTCATCTCAGAATCAATCAAGGAACTCAAAAATGATTCCTTAGCCCTGATATTATACTCAACATCTCTAATCTTAGTAGTAGTAGTAGGACCATTCTGAGGAATAACATACCTATTACATGTAATGTTCCAGAAGGGTTCACTAATGCATCTCAAATGACACTCCATTCGAATCTTCCATAGAGAATAATTTGTTTCATCAAATCTCAGACTATCCTTCTTGTAAATCACCATCCCAGATCTCCTCAAGCTATTAAACTTCTTCTAGGGAACTTGCTCTGATACTAATTGTTGGCAACACAAGGGTAGACAACTGAGAGGGGGGGTGAATTAGTTGTCATAGAATTTAAAACTTATTCAACTCATTAACATTATTCTCTAATATGATTAACAACCATGAAAGAATAAATCATCAACACGTCAAAAACACACATAACACCAAGAATTTTTTACGTGGAAACCCTGTTAGGGGAAAAACCAGAGTGGAGGTCAGTCCACAAGATTATACCCTGTTAAAAGTATAAGAAATGAAAATATGGGGAATGCACTTGCATTCAGGCACACTACCTAGAGCTCACTACTCAATTACAATAGGGCTAACTGCCCAAAGGAAGACACACTGTCTTACATAAAGAATTGCATTACATCCACAGGGATTTGAACCAATAGAATAACATTTGCTAATGTCTGATCACAATTCTGGTTAAGCTCATGAACACTTCTTTACTCTTCTTCACTCTACACACTCTACTCCACCTTTGAATGATTTAGATCATTATTCACACATATACACACAGAAGCACACCTCAATTCGAATAAGAAATCACTCTTATATATCCACAACAAGAAATTTCATCCCTACATGTTGGCTTCAACAAAATAATAAAATGAATATAACTATCGACCCAAAATATTAAAGATTATTAATTAAAATTAACCAAGGTTGACCACAACTGAGTGAAGACCCAAATCAACATATCCAATGTGAAAACACTTCAATTAATTACTCCTCGAAGATCCACAACACGCTACAACCACCATGTCGGCCAAGAACAAGAAAAAAATGAACACGCAAGAGAAAATTTCCAACCACAAGCACAATGATCAATGCAGATGTGCAACAAAGATAGAGCACAATCTAGAAGCAGCCAAAAACATCATGAATCACAAGAGAAGCATCCGTGGAAACTGAACTAACTGAAATCGCATCATCTTCAATTAGGAACACAAACTGAAGCAACATAAAAACTATTAGAATATAAATCTTCATAACTTGATCAAATCTTCACGTGGATCTCTGAAACTTGATGTGGATAAACTAGATACACTCAACAACAAACCATTTAGTCCACAACCTCTGATCATCAACGTACAAAACTTTCTGACATACTGAACTTCACTTCACCACTGACAACCTGCAACTTATCTCATTACAATTTTCTCAATATCCTTGACATATACAACTTCTAATGAATCAATGCTAATAGTGTTGACATCAATGACAACCACATATCAGCAAGGCAACCACAATATCCAATAAAAATGATATAAACAATCACTTATATATATCTGCTATTAAGGATTTAATCGCTACATGTTGGCTTCAACAAAATAGAAAATATTTACAAATTGTTGGCTCAATCCACAAACATTTTTTAATGCACACCAACCAAAGTCGGCCATAACATAGTGAGGACCAAAATCAACATGCTTGAATACAAAAACACTTAAACAATTACTCCTTGAATATCCGCAACACACTATATTCACTTAGTCGGCCTTCTTGCACTATTAAATAGAAAATCAATTAACCAAATCTTCTAACTTGCACATGGATCAATACGAGGCTCTAAGATTCAAGGAAAACATATATTATACTCCAAAATACCTTCCCTAAGATCCAAAGCTCAAAAAGATAACAAAAAATTGAATATGAATCAATGAACACAATTTTGTTGGATGTTATGTTCTAGTTTGATAGTTAAACCCAAAACTTTGATTTGACTTCCGGTATTATCAAATTTTGACATGTGGATCAAATAACTGACTAGGGTCACCATCAATGACAACATTAGATGACTTGTGCAATGTCTCTAGCTAACAATCTCCCCCTTTGGCATTGATGGCAACACCTAGTGAAAAAAGACTAATTGTCGAATTAGTACCAACATGAATACACTGCCAACCTTCAAAACTCCAAAAACATAGCTCCCCCTAAGATTATTAAAGAATTTTTCACTATCCCATTCTCCCCCTTTGACATCAATGGAAAATATGGGGAATCCACATACCAAAATCAAACAAAAACTTCAAACTGCATATGTACAAACAGGCTTCTACAACTTACACAAACTTGAATATATCTACAAAATTGGTCTTCAATAGGCTCAAACTAGTGTCCCAACCCTTCTTGAAACTCTCCAAGATAGTCATGTGACCACATAATAGATAAGATTGCATCTCTATTGATTCAAGGTTCGCCAGATCACTAACTGTCAAAGCTTCTTCAGCTTCCTTCAATGCACTCAACATTGTTTCCATCTTCAGACCAATTAGGCCTCTAAGCTCACATACTCTTTCCACAATTCTATCATTAGCATGCTTCAAACTCTTTAACTTTTCAAGTAGGGATATAACCTAACCTTCTTGCTTTCCAACAAAAACAGTTAAAGGATCAAAGGCTTCAGAAATACCAGCTAACTATTTCTCATGATCCTTAATCTTCTTCTCATTGTCCTCAATAAATTTAGACAAAGATAAACATGAATTATAGATATTTCCTCATTCAGATAATGCACTTTGAATATTCTTCACACAGGTAGCTAATAATGATTTGTCATTAGCAATCTTTCACTTTACCCTATTGAACCTTTTATCATCAAACTCCCTTTGTACATTGTCCTTAGATGACTTCTCAAGGGACTCAAAATGAGTACTTACAGAATTAATAAGCATCTTTAGCTCACTAGAGGGAGAACCAGATGGATCCTTAACATGAGAAGGCATGATTCTCTCCAAGATGTCGAATGCAAGACTCAATATCTCACTATCCTCAATGTGAGACTTCAACAATTCTTCCCTAGCCTTCACCTGAGTAAATTTTGCAGCTTTCAATTTTTGAATCGGAGACAAAGTAGCCAAATTAATAAGACCTTCACCCAATTCAAGGTCAAACTCTTCCTATTGCACTTTTGAAATTTCTTTACTACCTCTGTAGTGTCTCTTGCTTCCACATGAACTTCCTTTACTTCAACCTTCTTTTCTACAATCACTGTTTCCTCAGCTACAGATTCTTTCTTGTCTTTAGGAATCTCAACTTCTTCAGCTATCACAACTTCAGGAGCTTCAGTCTCCATAAGAACTTTTGTGTCATGCACATCAAGAGGAATCTGAGTGTCCTCAATTGTATTTTATTTTCCTTCTTCTACCACTGGACCAGATGCAATATCTGCACCATGACCTTCTTCAGAAACAACATTGATTATGTTCTTTAAAAAAGCTTCTTTTAGAATTCTTTCAGTTCCTTTTGCTACCTCTTCAATCCAACCAATCATAAGCTTGTTTACTCTTCTTTTTCTCTTGAAATCCTTCTTAGCACCATTCAAAATTGTCTTCATTTCCTCAATAGAAATCACCAGACATAAATTTGCAAGAATACACTCTCTCAACTACTCATCTTCAGTTCTTGCATTCACTCTCCTCATTTCTAAAACTTCATATAGTCCCTTAGGCAACTCATACATGATTTCAACAAGAGTCAAATTGAAATTATTCAAATACTTTATTGTTGCTTCTTCAAGAATTTTTTGACCAACACTATCAAAGGTAACATATAATTCACATAGTGGCTTAAGATTACCATCCTTGACTATGCCTCTCTCAACTTCCTTTACAGACATACCTGGTTTTTCAATTTTCATCTTCTTCTTTGCTTTCTCTTCTTCACTGGAGGGCTTGTCCTTAGAGAATGTTGTTGCCTTTGTGCCCTGATGCTTAATTTTTCTTACCTCCTCATCAGATTATGTTTCCTCATCATCCTCAACTGCAACATAAACTCTTTTTCTTTTATCCTTCTTCCTCTTTCCTTCTCTACTAGAGGTCTTCAATTGAGCTTTCATAGGGCTTGATTTCAATGTAGAACCGGATAAGGGTGCAAAGCTCCTTGTTGATCTAGATCGGGAAGAGGATGATGTTGGACTAGCAGATTTAGTTCTAGTAGGGTATTTTTTAGCTTGTTCTCTCTTTCTTCTAACTTCTCTCATAGCTTCTACAGATATACCCATGCTCTTTGCAAAGGCTTCCACTTCTTTTCTTACTCTTCGGACTATCATAGGTTTCTTCAACTGCTCATGTACTTGCATATATTTCTCTTCATAGGTTCCAAACCTCTCTTTTTTTGGATCTCGAGGTTTATTCAACAAATGTTGTGCATAGAGTTCCAAGATGTTCTCCTTAAATTCATATCCCATTGGCATAATCCAGATCATTCTAGGATCTGTAGCTTCCATCAAGCATTGATCAATGTCAACCATAAAACAGATAGTGTCCTTGTACTTCTCCATAATAGACTTAGAAATTCTTTCTCTTTCTTGCATCTCACTCTGAAAAATCTTGAAATATCCCCAGATAATAGTTTTCCTTGTCTTACTATCACCAACTCTATGCAAGATATCTCTAATTTGAACAACTACCAGTTTATTAGCTTTCCATTGAACTTTTCCAAATCCCATAACTTCATTCATAAAGTAGAAGAACATGCACAACAACAGATTACCATACTTAAAGGAATTCTTCTTATCTTTCTTGATTTTTCCAAGATTCTCCATTAACTGGCTCTAGAGTAACTCACATAGATCATATTCAACATTCTCCTTCACCATCTGATATGCTGCATAAATAGTTGTACTAGATATAGAATTATGTCGGCTAGAATGATAGATCTTGTAACCAATGACCATAAATGCAAAACTAACATCCACTTCAATAATATCATCAATTGGCATGGCTCTTTTATCAAACACTGAACCGGTTGCATCAATAACTGTCTGATTCTTCATAGACTTCAAGATCGACAACCCACCGGAGGAATTTAAACTAGTAACAACTCTTATGGCTTCTTTTGTGATCTTAAAAGGTTGACTGGTGTAGGAGCACCTAGAGAGCATTAGGTAGCACTAGGCAAATTTGGAAGCCTAGGAAGAAATTTTGTGTTGTTACACTTTAAGGTCATGTTGACCATTTAATTTTGTGTTTGAGGTGTTAGTTCATGTTAGGAGGAAGGTGGATCAGTAACTCATGGTAGGAAGGTTGATTCTCCAACTTGTTTTCACTAAGATCCACTAGGAGTTGGAAATAAAGCCAAAATGTTGCATTTGTGTAATTTTGGCCTATTGAGTTGGTTAAGTCTGACCAAAGGGAAAAGCAACCACTTTTTTAACCTTTAAAAGGTGGACCTTGACTTGGAAGTAAGGTGGGAATCATCTGAAGTTTGTAATTAGCTTGTGATCAAGAGAACAGGGATAGTTTAGTGTGCATTTTTTGTTTTTGTTCTTGTTTCTGATTTAGCAGATTAATGGATTGATTAAGGATTTTGGATAGATTAGAATGTAGTGGGATTCTCTTTGTAGCACTATTTGGTATAGTAGTTAGTTGATTATTCGTTTCCAAGTTCTTTTGTAAATACTTTGTTCTTTCTTCAATTTGTTGTTTTGACTGGTAAACTGTGAAAAGATGGGGTTTTAGTTTGCATTCCCATTGTACTTGGAGTACGGCCTTGTGGGAAATGTGGCTAGGCCCCATGCTTGTACATAGATTAGTCTTAGGAGTCTGTAAGATTCCAAGAAGCATGGTGAAAGTCTCTTCCTAGGCGAGCTTGGCTATGCCCAGTTAGGGAAGATAGTGCAAAATAGACACTAACATTGCAGGGGTGTCTACTTTCTGGAAACTCAGGGTGTGTGGTGGTTGTAGGAGGCCTTACAAAGGCTTGTCAAGAAGCAAGAGATCTCACCAATCCATTTGGTGACTGAAACAAGTTGACTGTTCACTGTGTATTCAAAGAAATGGCCTAAAAATCCCTAAAACCTACAAAAAGAGGGTTACGCCTGTGTACGGCCTATGAAGGCCTATAGCCTCAGAAATCCTTGAGAGGTTGGAAAATGAACTAGGGTCTCATAAGGGAGTTTGTGATGTTCTTCAGGAAGTTTGGGAGTTTAAGCCTACTTTCTTGGGTTAGGAGGCCTAATTGGGGCTCAAGGGCTACTAGCCCTTTTTAAACCCTAGAATAGGGTTTGGTGAGAGTGATGGAGAAATGGAGTATGGTGGATGATCAGGAACCCTATGTGGATATTTTTGAAGCTATGGAAGTCAACACACACCCCTGCAACAAGTTGGTAAAGCTTGGAGGTTTAGTGGCCTTTAGGGAAGGGTAAGGGCCAAGAGTGAGATAGTGGCAAGGCACCAAGATTGGCTTGGTGGAATGAAAGAATGATGAGAGTGGGGTTGGCCAGAAGGACCAGGGGTTTCTATACCTAAAATAGGACCTAAAGGTTAAGGTGGGAGAGTCACCTAAGAGTTCTTGAGATCAAGGACCTAGAGCATGGGATAGTGAGTGTCTCATCCAACCCTTCCCTATCATTGACTTAACCACATAAATTCAGCATGAACTCAAATCAAAATATACCAGACCCACTCATTTTCTTCAAACATGGGAAATTTTACAATTTGTGTGAATTTCTTCTCCTCTAAGGTTTTGAACTCGGGATTTACCTTGAAATCTTCTCCAACTATATGATTTGTATACAAATTCAACAATTGTGAGCTTCCTAACTTCTCAATATTTGCATGAATTTATGCCCTAATTTCTTCAATATGCAAGATGTTGTATAGAATGAACGAAAATGCACCTAAGGGCTCTTTTAGCCAAATTAGGGTTTGATCATCGAATTGCCTTCGCACTTGAATCTTCACCAAGTTTCACCAAAGTTTGCTTCAGACCTCTCCAAACTTCTTCTTCTCAAAGTGCAAAGTGACAAATGAAGAATACAAATGACCTTTTAACATTCACACACCTAAATTTTTGTCGCAATAAATGCTTTTTCCCTAACTCATCTAGATACCCTGTTTCCATACTATGTGAAGGATAACTCTTCTGCAGACCTTCACATCTGCATAAATACTCTCTCCAACTGTTTCAACAACATATGTAGATCATCAATGTAATCATTGCACTCATCCATATCCTGGTACCAACTACCGGTAGGGGGTTTGAAGAATTTTCTTGAGAACTCCCCCTAGGCTAGAGGCCTTAAAACTAATTCCTGGAGGAGTTACCAAATCCTAGTTCTGGTGTGGAATCATTTCCTACAACAGAGAGAATCTTCTTCACCCACATCTTCTTCATTTGCTTCTTGATATCATTTGTAGTAACTTTTCCTTTTCCCTTGATTTACCGGACCCTTTCTGCTTCTACAAAATCTAGCAATGTGACATGATTTTTTGCTATTATAGCACACCACATTTCTTTGTCTAGACCAGTTGTTCCATTGCTTATCTCTTGATCTGCACTGGTTAGCAATATGTCCAAATCTATTGCATGTATAACATCTGACATCTCTATAAAAGTTGTTCATCATATTTCTGCATTCATTTGACTTATGACCATACTTATTGCAATTAAAGCACTGACTTGAGAATGATGGACCACTTGGATTCATTCTACTTCTACATTGAGTAGCCATATGACCAAATTTATTGCAAACAAAATAGTAACCATTAAATCTTTGAGCATTAGGTTGTCTTACTGGATACCTTCTAGCTTTGTTCATTTGATTTCCTTGCCTGAATCTCCTTTGTCTAGATTTGGAACTTTCTCCTTCCTCATATCCAAGACCTCGCTTGTCACCTTCATTCCTTTGAATTTTAATTAGTTCATCAAGCTTGGCTAAGCTAATCTTGAACTTCTCCTTGAATTCATTTGCAATAGCAAGTTCATCTCTAAGATCAATAATCTACTTCTCAAGCTCTTCTTCATTATTTCTGGATTGTTCCAATTCAAGCTCCAACTGATTGAATCCATCAGTAATTCGGCTGCATTCTTCAGATTTGTCTTTCAAGGACTGAGTAAGCTTCTCTTCATTCTTTTTTTTGTCTTCAATCTCCTTGGTCATCCTCATCAAAATAGATTCCATCTCATGCTTCAGGACAACATTATCTCTGGTAAGCTTTTCACATTCCTCAGTCTTTTCTTTAAGGGCTTGACTCAACTATTCATCTTCAATGCTCTTACTCTCTTTATGCTTGACCTAACCACATAGTTCCCTTCTCTTCTCCCTGGACTTATTGATTTTATCTTTCAATGACTCAATGAATTTCTTAGCATTCATGATATTTTCTTGCAATTCCTGGACTTCATATTTGGACTGATCAAGATCATCTAGGGCCACCAAAAGTTGTTGAAGATTTCTTGAATCCATTGAAACACTTTCCAAGATCTTCCCCAAGTTGTTAAACTTCTTCTGAGGAACTAGGCTCTGATACCAATTGTTGGAATATAGGAACACTGAGAGGGGGGGTGAATCAGTGTTCTACAATTTTTAGCTTTATTAATCTGATCTTTTAAGCACTTATAACATTCAACCAAAATAAATATGCATGAACATAAAGCAAGCAACCACAACACCATAACACAAGGATTTTTACGTGGAAACCCTATTAGGGGAAAAACCACAGTGGAGGTCAATCCACAATATTATCTGATTATACTCAAAAGTTGTTTACAAAATGGGAATGCACTTGCATTGAGGCACACTGCCTAGAGTTCATTGCTCAAAAATAGAAAGGATTAATGCCTTACAATCAATGTCAAAAGATAGCTAGAGTGGTGAACTATGAAATAGCAGCTACAAATGCCTGAGAATAGTTCCAGTTAAGCACATTAATCAATTTCTTGACCTTCTATCTAATTCTGCTCTTCTACTCTGTTCTGCTTTAATTCACATCACAAATCCTTTTATGCACAAGTGAAACTATGCATAATCACTCTACAATCCTTTTGACTTTCACAACACACATCAATACACTTTGTACATATATCAAAATGATATAAACAATCACTTATATATATCCGCTACTAAGGATTTAATCGCTACATGTCGGCTTCAAAAAAATAGAAAAATATTTACAAATTGTTAGCTCAATCCACAAACAATTTTTAATGCGCACCAACCAAAGTCAGCCACAACATAGTGAGGACCCAAATCAACATGCTCGAATACAAAAACACTTAAACAATTACTCCTCGAATATCCACAACACACTATATTCACTTAGTCAACCTTCTTGCACTGTTAAACAAAAAATTGATTAATCGGATCTTCTAACTTGCACACGGATTGATACGAGGCTCTAAGATTCAAGGAAAACATAGATTATACACCAAACTACCTTCCCTGAGATCCACAACTCAAAAAGATAACAAAAAATTGCATATGAATCAATGAACACAATTATGTCGGATGCTATGTTCTAGTTTGACAGTTAAACACAAAACTTTGATTTGACTTCCGGTATGATCAAATGCTAACATGTGGACCAAATAACTGACTAGGGTTGCCATCAATGACAACACCAAGTGACTTCTGCAATGTCTCTTTCCAACACTTCTAATGCAAGATGCAAGATGGTTAGAGATGCTATGGTGATTGCTAGAGGTGTCATATATGACACATTGTATAAGCTTGATGCATACACTATTGAGCATAATAGTAATTTTGTGAAAAGAAATTTTGTGGAAGAGGTGAGGGTTTCATCTTCAGTGGATGGTGATGGCTTCTAGTTACCCAAGGGTGCTATTTCTTCTGAATCAAAGTTACCTATGAATAAGACTATGTTATGCACCAAAGACTTGGCCACATTAGAGAAAATGGTCTGAGGACCTTGAAAATTAAAAACCTTGTTGAAGGTTTTTCTAATTGTAATCTTGAATTTTATTTATGTGAGAATTACAATTATGGAAAATAAAACCACATTCAGTTTTACTCAAGTTCTCATAAATCTTGTGGTGTATTGGATCTTATTCATTTTGATGTGTTTGGTCATGTAGATGTTCCTTTAATTGTAAAATCCACATATTATGTTTCACTTATTGATGATTATAGAGGAAGGACATGGGTATATTTTCTAAAGAGTAAATCTAAAGTTTTCAGTCAATTTAAAGAATTTAAAGCAATGGTTGAGTTGTAGACTAGAAAGAAAATAAAATGTTTGAGGACTAATAATGGCAATAAATTTTTCTCTAATTTTTTTGATAGATTATGTAAATATTGTGGTATTCATAAACAAAAGAAAACTCCATATTCTCCAAAACAAAATGGAGTTACAAAAAGAATGAACAAGACACTGATGGAGAAGGATAGGAGTATGTTAAGTGGTGCATGTCTAGAACATATTTTTTGGGTTGAAGTTGTCACTATTTGTTACCTAATTAATAGGTCTCCTACATCAACTCTAGTTCATAAGATGTCTATAAAGGCATGGCCGGGTCACTAGTCTTCATTAAGAAATCTTAGAGTTCTTGTTTGTGAGGCATATACACATGTGCCAAAGGAGAAGTGAACAAAGTAAGAGAGCAAGGATGTAAAATGTATCTTCATTTGATATAGTTATGGTGTGAAAGGATACAAGCCTTGGGATCCTATTGCATAGAAGCTAATATATAATATAAGTGTTATTTTAAGAGAAACTAAGCCTTCTTCTATTACATTGTAGCCATAACAAAGTAAACAGGAAGATGTGACTCAATTTCCTTCTACACCTGAGAAAGTTGAATCGAGGCCCATGGATAGACAAGAAGTTGAGGAGAGCTCATCTAGCTCTGAATCTTCAAAAAAGGAGGAAGAACATCCAAATCAACATGTTCATAGGTCTACAAGGCATAAACAACCACTTGAAAGGTATTCACTTGATGAGTGGAGATGTATTTTTTCTTTGAATACTAACATGGATGAACCCAAATTAGTAGAAGAGGCATTAGGTATGAATGATGCAAAATCCTGGAAGATTGCTTTGAATGAAGAAATGATAGCTTTGAAAACCTGTTGGTTGCAAATGGGTGTTTAAGAAAAAGATTGGTTCAAATGGAGGTATTGAGAAGTACAAAGCAAGGTTGGTTGCAAAAGGTTTCTCTCAAGTTGAGGGTGTTGATTATGGTGAGATATTTTCTCCTATTGTAAAAATGACATCCATTAGATTTTTACTTTCTATTTTTGTTACTTATGGTTTAGAGGTTGAACAAATGGATGTGAAAATTTCTTTCCTTCATGGTCACTTGGAGGAGGATATTTATATGACACAGCCAGAGCACTAGGTGGTGAAAGGTAAAAGTAAATTGGTTTGCAAATTGAAGAAAAATTTATATGGCCTAAAATAGAGTCCTAGGATGTGGTACCAAAAATTTGATACATGTGTTGAGTTTGGGATTTGAGCATTCTAAATCAAATTATTGTATTTTAAAAAAAATTGATGGTGATAGTGTTAATGGTAAAAATAGCACAACAACATTAAAAAAAATATTTCTACTCTATTTCTCCTGAAAAAGATAACTGATCTAAAACCACCTATCTTCCAAGGTCTTTGTAGTTGGTTCTCAATTGTGTTGGTGTGATTTAGTGGCCAATACAACTGTAATATTCAAGGGGCCTACTGTAAAAAGGAATACAAACTGCATCATACAAATTAATCTATGTTTGGGGGGGGGGGTAAATAAACAGAAAAAGATAGAATAGGGCTTTAGAACAAGAAAATATGAATATAAATCTCTTTACATCTAGACATGTATCTTAACAATGAGTGTTTCCTCAACTAACCAAAACTACAAAAATGATGCAATCCATAGAATGACCTATACTATTGCATACATTCATAATGCAAAATTCAATAACCATAATCATTCATCAAAGCTTCATTTCAAAATGAAAATATATCACCAACTCATTACTAAAATTACCATATCAATAGATATAAGTAAATTTCATTCACAAATAACTCAATGAAATAGTCCCAGATCTGGATTCTTCTATTAATTTGCATCAAATAAGAAAAAATTATGCACAACGTTCATTGGCATACGAATGACTATGATTCGTTAACATTATCACTAAGATTGAAACTTGAAAATGGCATAAAATTGTATAAACTGTAAAGAGTATCTCAAAGTATCTTCCTTGAAAACTTATAAAATATTAAAAACTATGACAATCATATTTGTTATCTCTCTTAGGTGACTAATCCTTTCTTCAATCAGCTGACCTTAAATGGAGAGCCCTATTACATATAGACAAGCTTTGCATCAATTCCTCTCAATCAAAAATTGAGATCCATCAATTAAGGAACAACTCGAACTACATGAAGTGACTGCATTGGCTGATCTTTAGTTCAATGGTTGATGAATTTGTTACCAAACTATGATGCACCAAGAGGGAATGTAGATCTTTTGGGATCTCCAGTTGAAGTGAGGTCAAGATCCTACAAAATAAGAGAGAAGAGAGGGAGTTGTCCAGCTGACCATGCCATTAGGTGTCCATCAGGAACAATATGTTCCACTGCCACCTCATTCCTATGTATTTTTCTCAAGAAGGTACTCATCATAGCTGGCGAACACTTGTTGGAGTACGTCTGCATCATTCCCATCTACCCAATCATCTTCAAATTTGATTCTTTTCAATTCTACAGAAGTGAATTCTTGCATATCTTTCAATTTAATTAACTCCCTCTTAGCAGCCTTCACTTCATCCTTGATATCCATGAGTCTATCAAGAAAAAATTCATCACCATCCTCCTCTTTCTACATCACCTCCTCAAACCTATTATTCCACTTTTCCTTTAATTTTTCAAGAGGAAGACCTTCCTTCATAGGGATATTAAGGTTAACCAAAATGGCAATCACTGATTCCAATTCATCAATCAGCTCATTCAGATCTTTACTAGCTACTTGAACTTCATTTATATGTTGATAAATGAATGTGGATTTGAACTTGATAATGTTGATTCTATTTTCATTGAATTCCACATTATCCTCATCGAGGATAGACTGTTCCAAGAGAGTTTTCTTTGGAAACTTGTTGATGTCTTTCAACTTCTTTGTATGCTCTCTATACTCATCCTCTTGTTTCCCCAATACTTCAGCATGTGAGTTCATGTCCTCAACCAACTCCAATGCACCCTCATGTGCTCTATAACTATCAACAAGTAGCTCATCCACCTCTTGGTTCAACTGATCTATCCATCTATCAAGCACTCCAACCTTACTCCATATTTGCATAGGATCATTGGCCTCCTTCTTACTCAACAAAACTAGTGTTTTTGGAGCAATAGAATGAGAGAAAGCATGGGTAGATACATCCTTTAGGAACCTATGCAATTGTTTTAATTGAGCCTTAAGCTCATCTTTTCTTTGTTTTTCCTTTATCATCCTGGATTTGGTGGAGGATGCCACTATATCAATAAGGTTCATCTACCGATTTCTTGTTGGTTTCCCCAAATTAACCATACCCAACTGATAATCAGTCAATTGCATATCTTGCTTATCCTTGTCCATCATTGGAATGGCACATTCAACTATGATTTTACCTACATTTGTTAGCTTTGTGTAATGAAGGACCCTAGCCTTTTTCTTGGGCCTCTCTTTCACTATTTCTTTCATCTTCTCAATTCAAGGGTTGAGGTTGGACTACTTGTTTCCTTTCAAGGCTGAGTTTCAACCATGTTGGAGCAGTAGGAGTGGTAACCATTTGTGTGGAAGAATTAGTAGTGGTAGAGGAAAGAGGTTGCAGAATGGTGGTCCTAGGTTAATAATCAACCTCTTGTGCTTGTTGTTGCTCCCTTTCTGTAGGTTGTTTTTCAAGCCTTTCAATTTCAACCTTCTCCCTTTCCTCCTCTAATCTCCTTTGCTCTAATAGGTCCTCTCTCTTTCAACATATCATCCCTTTGCTTCTCTAATTGTTTGACATTAACCCATGCTTTCTTAGATTCTTGCTCATGTTTAGCAAGTGCTTCTGCGTCCAACTTCTTAAGCAAGATTTCCTCCTCATCCTTCTTTCTTCTAGATTCCTCAACAACCTTGAACTTGGCATCAAGAGATAGTTTCTTGTTTATTGCATTATATGTTGATGATATGTTATTCATTAGTAAAGGTAAAGGTATGATTTTATAATTGAAATCTTAAATTACTGTTAAATTTGAAATGAAAGACCTTGGTGCAACTAGACATATTCTTGGGATGAAAATTAAAAGAGATAGAGTGACCAAAAAGCTATGGCTTGGCCAAAGTATGTATATCAATTCAATTTTACATAGGTTTGATATGTAGGATTGTAGACCATTGTATGTTCCTTTTTCAACTAGAACAAAGTTGTCTATTTTAGATTGTCCAACATCCCCATCAGAGATGGAAAATATGAACAAATTGCCTTACCAGAGTGTAGTTGGAAGCTTGATGTATGTTATGGTTTGTACAAGACCAGACATTGCCCAAGTAGTGGGAGTTCTTTCCAAATATATGTCTAATCCTGGTAGAGTTCATTCGAATGCAGTTAAAAGAGTCTTTAGATATTTGTGCTCCACCTCATAGTATTCCTTGTGTTATCATAGTAATTTGAATGAAGATGAGATTTCCCTTGATATTCATGGTTATGTGGATTCAGACTTGGTAGGTGATGTTGATAGCAGATAATCCACCAATGCTTATGTGTTTACTTTATTTGGTGGTGCAATTAGTTGGATGAGTAAGTGATAGGTTATGGTTGCTTTGTCCACTATTGAAGATGAGTATATGGTAGCTACTCATGCTTGTAAATAATTCATTTGGCTTAAGAGACTATTTTTAGACATTGGAATAAAACAAGGTACAATGAAAATTTATTGCATCAGTCAAAATGTGATATGTATAGCTAAAAACCAAACATTTCATGCTAGGACCAAGCACATTGATGTACAATATCATTTTGTTAGAGATATGGTCTAATATGGTAGGGTGAAGTTGGTTAAGGTAGAGACTTTGATGAATTTTGTTGATTCTTTAACTAAGCCTATGAACATAGAGAAGTTCAGATGGTGTTCAGAGACTATGGGGCTTTTGACCCCTAGCAATTAAGAGATGATTTTTGTACACCCTCTTGTTACTCTTGCAAGGTGTTCGATAAGTGGGAGATTTGTTGGGAAAATGTGTCCCAACCTTGCAATTACATAAGGTACTATTGATACGTAAGCATAGGGGGTGTGAGGGGGTACCCCTCCCTTTGTGAGGGTCTAGGGGAATCATCCCCTTGGTGGGGGTTTGGGGGTCACATGCCCCAATGGGGCTTGAGGGCAGTGCCCTCGAAAGCCAAAATTTTATGTATATTTTATTAATGTAAATCTGGATCATTCATCATTAGGTCTTAGATCTGATGGTTGATATTTTGTTGGCTTGAATTTCCCTAGAAGGAAACCCTATTGTATGAGGATGTTGTATTATGACTATGTATTGTGATATATTTTGAGAGTCTGAAAGTATATTGTAATCTTTGTGATATTTGAATAATATATTAGGTGGCTTTTGGAGTGTGGGGTTTTTCTCTTGAAAGGGTTTTCCCCACGTAAATTATTGTGTTTTGGTATGCATGATATTTATGTTTATTTATGTTTAAGTATTTGTAATTGTTGAAAATATCTGTAAGGTTTTGCATTATCCTCCTCTCAAGATTAGTATAGGAAGTTGTTTCGCTATCTCAACTTCCTTACATGAAGCATATGAAGGCTCACAAACAACAGTTGCTTCTCTCTTCACTTTGAACATCTCCCTCATTTTTATCTTCTATCTAGCTAACATCCCAAACAATAGGCCCACCTTTGTAAAGTGAAATAATAGTAGGCATAGAAAAATGATCAAAGGGCCATTGAAAGGCTTGTTGGGGTTACAGAAGGGGTTGTTAATTAGAAAAAATATATTGAACCTCCTCAAGAATATACTCTTGTGAAGGGTGAAGGATTTGAAAACTTCACCAACATAGGAGATTTGTATGATGGTTTGGGAGGTTTAATGGGAGTTTCAAGAGGCTTGTATTTCTTGAAACTTGGAAATTTATTCTTAAAAACGTCCTCCTTGGCATGTTGGTCTAAATTTGTAAGGGTTTTTTGTCTAAAACTAGGGGCTCCATGGGGTGATTGAGCCTCTGGTCTTTATTTTTGGGAAAGCAAAATCTTCATTTTCTCCTCCCTAGCAGCAATCTACCTTGTAATAGACTCTTCTTGTTTCCTTCTTTGGATCTCCATCTGTTGCTTACATCTCCACTAAGCTTACATCTCTTGTTGTTGATAGTGATTTTGATGGAAAAACTCCTCCTACTATGGAAAATATTCATGATCGTCTTAGAAGGATTGACAGGCCAACTCTTACTTTCTACTTCTTCTATAATCACTCAGTTGTCTAGTGAGGTCTCGCAACATGCTTGTAAGTTCATTCATCTCCCCACTACTAATTTTTGGGATGACTATTAGGATGGATATTTTGAGAGAGATATATAGGCTACCAAGAATATTGAGCAGGGGGTGGGTGATAATTATTTAGAAAGGATTGGTAGCCCACCATAGTAGGGTTCTCTGAAGAAAAAGTGGTGACATTTCTAGCCAGATATTGCTAGTAGGGAGGTGTAAACCTAGCATTATCATGAAATGGAGGGGTGTACATGTTATTTTCATAATAATTTGATAGTTTTAAGCATAGGGAGAGAAGAAAACCTTGAAAATTATTAAAAAGAAGCATAAGTCTACTCAAATAGAGAATATGGGTACATATCAATAGATTCACCCAAAATGAATTTGTAGTCACTAAGTGCTTTGAATGATCACCAATGACTACAACTACTAAGAAAAAAACCAGTCATTAGTATAATGAATTAAATTCTCATTAAACTTGTCTCATTGGCATGATAAAAACTATTGTCACATGTAATTGCACCCTATTGAACATGGGCTTAATATTCCAATGATATAATGGAAATGACCTCAAGATGTGGAACCTTGCAAGATGAGGTCAAGTCTCTAGAGAAGGGTAGATTCATCTTCTTATCCAAGTGTAGATGTGTTGGACCAACCCAACACATAGAAAACTACCACTACCGTACTCTAACCAATTCAGAGGAGAAAAGGGATAGAAGGAATGCATAAAAAGGGAAAGGGGAGGTGATAGACCAAAATAATAATTGTTTCTTCCCACGTCAGACAACACAATATATCAATGAAAGGGGCCAAAAGGCTTACACAACTTTGTTTTCTCAAATTTCAAAGATAACAAGAAGGCTATGGCTTGTTTAGATATTGAAAAGGAAAAATATTAATAGAAGAATAGCTAAAAACATGAATAATATAGAATATATGAATGAAAAGGTAACCAATAATACTTAGATGTGAAGTTAAGGAAATTTTACATTACACATTTAGAGAGAGAAGAGGTAAATATGGTCAATTTAATTAACATAAAGGAATAGAAGCCAAATTTAAAATTGCAGAATGCAAGAATTGCATAAGTCTGCTAGAGAAAACCTAGGAGGAGCCCAAGAAAGAACCCTTAAATTAAATACAATAGTTTCCTTTATAATTCTAGCATAAGTGAAATGATTTGTCACCAAACCCTCACTCAACTAGGGTTAGCACATAGAGGAAATCTAATCTAATCATATGCAAATGGTCTAGCCCCTCAAAATCAATGCTGAAAGACTGTCAGGATGGCCCAAATGTACACACCATGTTTCCTTATTTATGATTCTAAAAATTTAGAGTAGAGACCCCCAAAAAATCTACCATGAAATCTAGTCCAACATGGTCTACAATAGAAAGAGGAAGTTTGCAACATGCAAGGAAGTATGACATCATTTTGCATTCATTGCAGCATGAAAATCTACATGAAAACTAGTCTGCAACTTAAAATATTGGATTGGATAGTTGGGATGTTTCTCAAACATTACTGCAAGCCTTCCCATGAAGATGCCACTGTTAGCTATTAAAAAATTTGAATTCGGGTCGTAGATCAAAAAAATTGACGCTCTGAATGCATTGATTAGGTTTGAATAAGATTAAAAATTCTCTCCCAATCAAAATACACCATGTCAGAGTCAAATATGCATGTCATCAAAGTGGAACCATGGAGAATATTTGTTCAAGAGGTTGTTGACATCAATAGGACATGTGTTTCTCATCTACTTTTTTGTAGCTAGAAATCGAGCCCACCATAAAGGGTTTGTAGACTCATTGAAGCAATAAGAAAGCACCATGCATCACCATTTCATGCCTCCACATTCAAAAACTGGGTCCATCATGAAAGGCTCTCAAGCTCGTAAGGAGAGCCAAATGCCATCACATGTCAACATCTCGCACTTATGCAAATTCATTTTTCTTTAGTGAATTTTCCCTTATGGACCCACAAAAATAGTGAGAAGGTGATAGATGTCACCCTTTCCACTATTCCACACCCTCATTTTTTAATAAAATATTACTTATAAATTGTAAAAATCACAAAATACAAAGAGGATGGTAGGGGAAGAGAAAAAAATCAGATTTGGACTTTTGTACTTTTGTCTAAAGTCCAAAAACATTGAAAGTCCAAAAGAAGAAAGAAGTTGAGATTGGAAACAAAAACTGATAAACATTTAGACTAAAAGTGCAAATTTTTGACCGAGTCTTGAAATTCTAATGGGATCAAAAGAAGAAAGGGGATGGAAGTTGAAAATGAGAAAGGAAAACAAACATTTAGACTAAAAGTAAAAGTGTTTGATTGGGTTTTGAAAGTTTGACAAAACAAGAAGGGGAGATAGGAAATCAGAAGGAAATAAAGTCCATTTAGGACTAAGTTCCAAAAGAACAAAAATGAAGAAATGAAAGAGGATGAAAAAGACTTGGACATTAGGCCAAATGTCTGATCAGGGCCTAAAATCTAAAAAAATCAAAGAGAAGAAAGGAGGAATAAAGGAATGGAGAAAGACTTGGACCTTAGTCCAAGTGTCCATTTAGGGCTTGAAAGTGTAAAAGGCTTCGGGAAGAAAAATTAAGAAGGGAAAAGCCATATGTTGAACATTTTTACAAAATGGGTTGTTGAGTGTAGCTTGGAAAAAGGGTAATGCAACTACCAGAGGCTTTTTTGAGAATGAAAAACCATTTGGGATCTCTCAAATTAGGTTTTACTAATGGTTTATGCAAGAAAAAAGAGGGGTGGCACAAAGTGTCAACAACACCTAAGGATGAAAGGTTTGACAATCTCCCCATGAATCAAGATAGAACTCCAATGCTTATAAAAAAATATAAGGAAGCAAACATCAACACCTTATATTGAGTCTGAATCACATAATTTTTAGCTTCAATATTAGAGAAATAAAGGGCTAACTTCATGTTATTCTTTAAAATAGAAAATTGAACTTCACATGGTCCTATGCAGACATGCCAAGGTTAGATCTCGATTTAGTGCCACACCATCTAATAGTAACCCCGGGGAAAAAATAGTAAAATAGAAGTTACACAAAATACATCCTCAAATAACATTATTAGTCAAAGTAGAGCTACAAAAATTGTTATATGTGGGATTCATCAAGCCTATTGATTATCCTAAGTGAATATCTAGTTCTGTGCTTATTATCAAGCCAATAGGGGGCATTCACATATGCATTGATTTTAGAGACCTCAACAAGGCATGTCCTAAAGATGACTTTCCTCTACCAAATATAGAAATGACTTTGGAATTGACAGTGGGGCATGGGATGTTGTCTTCAATGGATGGATTTACAGGATGCAACCCGATTCTCATAGCC
This sequence comes from Sequoia sempervirens, assembly GCA_007258455.2. NCBI lineage: Eukaryota > Viridiplantae > Streptophyta > Pinopsida > Cupressales > Cupressaceae > Sequoia > Sequoia sempervirens. The sequence continues at coordinate 39,644 of VDFB02169133.1, forward strand.
CTCAAGGATCAATATAAAACAAACTTCACTTGTGGGTGATCCCACAATACTGGTTTACAATTTCTGGGAGATCCTGATTTTTGCTAAAATCACATATTTTTAGAAAATATAATGATTTAAGCCTTGAAAAGTTCCATTTAAAGGATTCCAAATGAAGAAGGTTTGATCAAACCACCTTAGATCAAACCCCCTTGGATAGAACTTTGCTTGTTTTAAACCATACCTATAACAGAGTCTCCTTTACACCTATCAAAATGTTAATAAAAAACCACTTTTGATTTACCTTTTGGGGGATCAAATGAATTTATTTAAAAATTATTTTTTGTAAGTATGTAGTCCTTATTATAAGCTTCCCAAAAAGTATAATTTTAAATAAATTTAATTTAATTATTGTATTTATTTTTTATTTCTTGTGAATGTAGGTTTTTCATTGAAAATCAAGCTCTTTGTTCTGCACATGTGGAAAAATAGCAGATTATAATATATATATCAGTGCACTAGATATTGATGTCTTTGATCTAACAACAAAAAAAATTGAATTTTGATACATACAAAAAAGTTATGTTTTAGCCAGTAAATCATGTCTAAATTGTAACTAGTTTGACTTTGAAACTTAATTAAGAAAAAAATATTCAATGAAATGCTATGAAACCAATTCCATGACTAGATATCGTAGTTACAAAACTAAATTCAAAAAAATTAGAATTTTATCCTTCATAGAAAAAAAGTTGTGTTAGCCAGTAACATCACTCTTTAAAATGGTGTTTACTGTTAAAAACTAGTTTTTGAATGAGATGGAAAAAGAAGTGCAATATGATTCCATAATTTTTGAAAAAAATATATTTAGAATCTATAGACAAAATTTCACAAATCACTAGTTTGCATCATCTTCAAATTCCTCACGGTTTAGTCGCTATAGGTTCTTGTAAGTGAAGATTTAATTAAAAAAATTAGTTCAATGTCTATTTTGGCCAAAAATTGTAAACCAGTATTGTGGGATCACCCTTTTCCATGTGTAACCTTTTTCTAGAATGACATTCGCTTTAGCCTCAAAAATTCTTGAGCTACCTATCAATGGGAAATGGCCACTATATTCCATGATATGATACATACTCTTATGGAGGATTATGCTGATGACTTATTATGGAAGTCACTCACAAGAGAAGATCATCTAAATATACTTGCCAAGATTTTTGAAAAGCTTGAGAAATACAATGTTGGACTAAATCCTAATAAGTGTGTCTTCAGGGTTACATCAAGAAAACTAATGGGGTTTATTGTGTCTCGCATAGGCATAGAGGTGGATCCAAAAAAAATCAATTTCATAATCAACATGCATCTTCCCAAAAATCTCAAATAGATACATGGCTTACAAGGAAAGTTGTAGTCCATTCACTGATTCATCACACAATTAGTAGACAAGTGTCGTCCCTTTACACACCTTTTTTATTAGGGTGTTACCTTCAAGTGGGATGAAATTTTTCAAAGGGGCTTCCCAGCAACTAAAATATTATCTCGCATCTCATCTAGTGTTAATGCAACCAATTCAGGGAAACCATTGTTATTATATATCTACCACATCAATAACACTAGGTTCTTTACTTGCATAACATGATAAATTTGGTAAAGAAAGGGTCATCTACTACATAAATCATACTCTAGTTGGCTATGAACTTCATTATACACCTATCAAGCATGCATGTTTAGCGGTTATTTTTCATCACAAAAACTAAGACATTACATGCTAAACCATTAGAAAAAACTCATTGCAAAGATTGATCCACTTAAGGGCCTTTTGAACAAAGAAACAATCATAGGGAGATTGGCTAAATGGATTATGATCCTAAGTGAATTTGATATTGATTATGTAAATAAAAAGGCCATCAAAGAGTAAGTGATTATAGACCAGTTAGCAAATGCCCCCATATTGTAGATCACCTAGTAGTGTTATATTTCCCAGATGAAGGTATATTCACAATAATATGCACTCAAAAATGGAGACTTTTATTTTATGGTTCATATACTCAATATGGTTCAGAAGCAAGTATATTGTTCATCACTCCACAAGGTGACTGTATACCGAAATCATATCGATTGGCATTCCCTTGTACAAATGATATCATTGAGTATGAGGAATTAATAATGATTCAGGATGAAAATAATATGGAAACTTAAGGAACTACGAGTTTATGGTGATTCCCAGTTGGTTACAAAATAGGTGAAAGATGAATATCAAACCAAAGATGAAAAACTTCTACCCTACTGGTGCAAGGAGACATTTAGGCCATATGGTGAAATTTGGTCAAATTTTGGTTTTATGTTTTATTTTGATGTGCTTGGTCTAATAAGGTCATTTATGACCATTTGGGATCATTTTGGTCCATTTTGGAATGTTATAGGTCCATTGGTCAAAATTTGTAAACATTTGCAAAAAAGATGTAAAAGTTGTCAAAAGTGCATTAAGGTTACAACTTTGATTATGAAGTTAGTTGTGGGTGGTTGGTAGTTGTAAAATTCTTGGGAAAGCATAAATACATGTTGTAAACATGAATCCCAAGGTTGGAGAAGGTTGGCAAGAGTTTGAATAAACAAAACTTCAATTTTGCACTCTAAAAACTATGTTTTTTCTTACAAATTTAACTGTTCTTTCACATTGTACGGATTTGTACTTGCTAGTAAAAACTAGAAGTTGATTGGGAAAGTTGTTGGGGTTCATCGCCTTTACAATTATTTTTTCTTACTCAAATCCATTGATTTTTGAGAGAGATATGAGCATTTTTGTGAAAATTATTCTAAACCCTGCCTAGGGCTTCAAACTTGCAAAAGACTGTCATAACTCGAGTTTCCTCCATGGGAAAATGCTAAAAATTGGTGGAAATTATGTCTTGGAATCATCTACATCCCTGAAATTTTTGGGATAATTTCATGCACATGGTAAGGAGATCTCTTCAACACAAATTTTTGATTTTTTAGTGAAACAGTCCCTAAAAGACCCTAGGTTCATTATGGTTTTGATTAATCTATACATTGATTGTTAAGGGAAGGTGTAGGAATAATTATGAAATTATTTTAGAAGTATGTAGAGGCCTGAGAATCCATAGTACAAGTTGCTTCCTTTGTTTGGTCTCATTCCCTTGCATATACCTAGTGTTAATAAGCCTGATTGCCCCATTAGGCATAATTAGAAGGAGGATAGCCAAATTTTGAGCCCATCTATACAAAGTAACCCTACCTTATTTTTGGATATGTGTAAAAATTACCAAAAGAGTATTCTAAATGAGCCTCCTTTTCTATAAATTAGGTTTGTGCCAAAATATATGTCCAAGAAGTCCCTTTTGAAAGGCTACAAGGAAGAATGGTGATTTGTGAAGGTAAACCCATTAATTGATGTTCAAGGGTTCTTATGAGTGGTTGTATAAGTTGGAATATTGTAAGCCCCTCCTCTACATCAAATTAGTATCAGAGCTCAAAGATCTAAGCAAAGAAGTTTTGGGAGTTTGTGTATTATCTTTTTACAGGTTGAAGGAAGAACTTGGATACCAAAAGACTAGGCCAAGGAAAAACAAAGAGGTCTAAGGTGAGGTACTGTTGACGCCAAAAATTGATGAGGTAACAGAGTCTTATGGAAAACTCAGTTTAAGAGGGACCTTTTGTGCTAAACTGAGTAATCTCCAGATTTTAGAGAAGCCGACTTCTTCTATAATGGGGTTTGGAAAGAGAAAATGAAGCAGATATAATAAAGTAAAGTCTAACCTAAGGTGATGCGCCAAGATTTGCTGATGGGCACGATAAATCATAGATTTAAGGGCCTGAATAGTGTTGTTGTATTCCAAAACATCAGAAACTTAAGATTATAGCATAGACAATTCATTTATTGACATAAAATAACGTTGCATACATTCTCACTACTAAGAAGAGTCATTAGACATGATTTAGGTAAGCAAATTTGTATCCAACATATATAGAATTTCTTCAAATAAAGTGTCAAGACAGTATAAAACATAGTTCATAGTTTAATCAAAAGCATGAAAAAAAAAAGGCCGAACAATTGGCACAGTCTGAAAGATTTGCAATTTAAATAAAACAATAATAGATGCCTGGAGTCTTTTGCTAAAACCAATGTGTTTTTATCCAAATTCCAGACCCTTTCTCATCAATAGAGAAAGTATATATAGCAAGAAAACCTCCCACCGCCTCAGAGAACAGCAACAGAAAAGATCTCATAATCTTTTGCAATGATGCCTGAATCAGAATATTTTCAAGGCCGTTACAACAGCATCGAGCTAGAACACAGCATCTAGTCATCCCGAGCACAGGTGCATCCTTTGTAATGATGGTGGTGGTACCAACCAGGCTCGAGCAAATAGGTGTCATCCATCGTTGCGAATGATTATGACAAGCAACGACCAATAGCATTATTTCGTTCAAACAGCCTATTGCCCTCAAAACAGATCCGCCGTTAGTTTTGTAGCAACCTTTCGCATCCCGCATGAATCCTTCTCCCATCGCTACCGAGGATTTGTGAAAATGCAACATGTGTCGAATGGGCTGAGGACTTTATCATAGTGGAGGGAGCGCTTCATCAACTGGGCGTAAAAGATGTGTGGCAGTATTTTGCTACCCGCAGTTGTTATTTCATCCCCGCGTTGAAATATTTGCGAATGGTTGCCATGTAGTAAGATGTGGGGCCCGCTGACACTTTTAAGGAATGACGGCTTCATGGAATCCTTTCACTGCCCAATGAGGCTTCAAGGAAACAAGAAACAAAAACATCCTGTAACCACGACACATGGACGCAGAGCACAGTTTCCCAGGATCCGAAAGGAAAGTCGATACCTGAAGCTACGCAAAGTGGCAGATCAAAACTTTGATAAAAAGTTGAGCAAACTCAGCGATGCATAGGCCAGTGCACACACAATGCAAAAATAAACCTGAAAGGAGCTGCTCAAATATTTATTTAACAGTTTTTGGTGACTATCAGGGGCATTTCGACTAAGGAATGGAGAACCCAAAATTTCTCTGGTTTTGTAGACCAAAGCTTTATTAAAAGGGTTAATGGAGTCAAAGATTGGAAAGAGCCACCTGCAAAGGCTACCATTCATCCTCAAACGGCTTCACTATATTGTGTAAATTCTCCTGTGCTCCATGTAGATCAATAGTTTCTTTATGAGGTAGCACATTGGGTAAACCGGCCCCTGCTTGTATATGAAATAGCAGCTGTGAGAGTGGATGAATGACTGCCTCAATATCAGCTGCCATTGGAGGGTGGTTGAACTCCCTGAAAGCCTCTGGGTCACCTTCCTTCTCTTCAATAATTTCTACAATCTATGCAGTCGTGGAAATAGAGCCATCCTCGAGGAACGGGGACAGTAGTCCCATCTTACCTAACTCAGATAAACATCCCCGTATGATATCCAGTGTTTTACTCAGAACAGTCACAGCTGCCTTAGTGCGATGGAAGGCAGAGTGGCAATGGATAATTTGTTTGTCATTTGAGCAGCAACGTCCTGATCTTCAATACCCGCTCCGGCAAGGTGCTCATCAGAGACAGAGTATAGCTTGTTGAGCAAGTCTTTCACCTCATGAACCTTCTCTAGGATGAATCATGGGAACTGCTCAATCGTATCATAGGCCTCCTGGTTGAGCCTTGATGCCTTGTCGATAAATCAAAGGGTAGGCTGCAATGTTAGGCAAAAGGTTTTGATTTTCTCCCAATGAGAAATGTATAATTGCCTAACCAGCAAAATGATATCAGGTTGTACAGAGGAAGGCAAGAGAGAGGCTTTAAGTGAAGTAATCTCTACGTCTCTTGAAATAAGGGCCTCAGCTAATTCTGCCTTTTTCCTTTTCTCGGACGCTAGCTGCTCCACATAGTTGCTCATTTCTTTATTCCAAATCTGCTCGAATCGGGAGTGATTTGCTAGGTACTCTTCTAGAGAATTCTTTGTCTCTCAGAGCTCTTCCTCTATTTCAAACTTTAGGCCTTTAAATTCAGCCTCTTTCTCTTGCATTCTTTACTCATATTAAGCTTGTCGACGCTCCAACTCCTCCCCTTTTTGTGTCATCCCCTGAGTATGCTCAAGGCGGAGGCACTCTAACTCTTCATCTTTCATTTGTAGATTTTGTTGCACTTCTTGGTTCTTGCTCTATAGCTCTTTTATTATGCTAGGGTCAGCAACCTGAATCTTTGCAATTTCACTTTGAACCCTATTTCTCTCATCCTCTGCTGTCAGCGTCCTTTCGGTCATGCGGGAAATATCTGCCTCCAAGGATTTCTACTTCCTTTTCAGAAAACTAACCCTTTCCCTGGCTGCCTTGAGCTGCTCATCTTTCTTTTTTAGTTGGCAACCAGTTTTGAGGAAGTCGGAAGTGACTACCCGCTGCGTTTCCTCCATGATTTCAACTTTATCTTGCAATCGAGCTACCTTCATATCGAGTTCGACCGCATATATCTCATAGTCTTCTGGTTGCATCTCTCATTGAGGCTTGCTTACCCTTGGGTACATGGTTGCAAAATTCAATTCTTGTTGAGCCTCATCATATAGAGCTTGTACTTTTGGCTCGGCAGAAACACTATCATCCTTTGCCTTGTGTTTCCTCATTCTATTCACGCGTGCCTCCCTTCCACAATCTATCTATGCTATGAATTTGGCTGATGATGAAACCAGTCCACCTGCAAAAAGAGCACCGGAAGGCAGGGCATAGGGATAGGTAACCTTCATAGGCATGAGAATTTATTTCTTTTGGAGAGTGACAGTTTGTGGAGAGAAATGAGGCATGTTCCATAGTTTGGTTTGAGAACCAACAACAGGGCTAGTTATTTGTAATGACTGGACTAGGGAATCAACCATAAGGCTCATTAGCGGGGAGGGGGGAGTTGTTAACGGGTTGTTAGCTTGTTGCAAAGGAAGATGATTTGTAATCATAGTGGAGAAAGAATGGGCACTCACAAAGGGAAAACTTTCTGAAAGCGGGGTGAGGAAGGTCTGAGCGACAATGGCAGGCGTAAGCATATGCAGAGGAGTAATTATGACCAGATGGCCCTGCAAAAACTAAGAGAATCCAACCAGATATGTCAAACTAAAAGCAGAGGGTAGAGGGTCAGTACCTTTGGCAGGGGTCAGCAATGGGGCAGGGGTGGATGCTAAGGAATGAGATGCAAGAGAAGAAGGAGTGAATTGTACCTGTTGACTGGTTGTTGGCATCTCCAAAAATGTTAGAGACTCCGCCGCAACCTCTGGCTCCTGAATAGCAGCGAGTACTCCTCCTCTAGCGGGTTCTTGCAAACTCTCTCTGATAATACGTTGTCGTTTCATAGGTGGAATCTCACTAGCTTCGGTAGTCATCTCCTTCTGCTAAAGTGATAGCCTAGCTGGTTTAGCAACCCAAGTGAATGTATGCGAGCCCCTTGATATATTAAAACGTATGTTCCTGGCCACATAGGTAGGCTGCTTGGAGACCTTCTCCTTTTGCGCAGAGGAAGCCGATGTTGCCGCTTCCTCTTCTTGCTCCGCGGATTCCTCCCCCTCTTCGCTCCTATTAATACTAGAGCTCAGGTTGGGATGGCCCTCCTTCCACCATCTTTCAAATTCCTGGTCATCCCTTAGTTGATTGTAAGGAGCATCCAATTGTGCTATTTCTTGGTGATATTTCTAGAAAGTCTTTATTTTTTCCTCACTCTATTACTCATTCTTCTTTAACCTGTTGTACATGTCGCTCTCCATGGGGACATTATCTTGGGCCATAGCCACAGGAAAGTAGAACTTGTGCCATGGGCCTCTAGTGTCCAACATAGGGATCTATGCCAATTCAACAAAATCCTCATCTTTGTCCATTCGCATATTACGCCACTTCTCCCAGTATGGTCGAGAAATATGGGTAACTCTTATATGTGGCTCCGACAAGTCATCAAAAGGGTTGTATTCCCACTTATCATTTACCAGAACCAACCCTAGATGTGTCAGTTTGTCCTCTAACAACTAGTCTGATTACTTTTTTAGTAAAGTTACTGACTTGAAATTCTTCGGACAAGTGAAAAATCCCTTCTTCTTGACCTTTTCACTACTGTAGAAAGTCAAATCAATGATACACACCTGTCAAAACATTTCTAGTGCGAGCACTCTATCTGTGATGCAGGTTGGGAGCAGGAAAGGTTTGCCAGTAAAGCCCTGCATTCGGAGGATCGTAAAATCCTTTCCCAAGAACCAGTCACAAGTAGGGGTGAAGCTCTGCATAAATCCAGCCTGCTCCTAATCGAGCCGGATAATATCACCCTCTCTGATCAAATCATTTAAGACTGGGGCTATGAAATAGTCCACAAATGCATAATAATTGTATGATGCAGAAAGAAAAGGCATCCATGTGGATACCGGCTTCCTTTTATTTTACTCATCAAAAATTAATAATGGAAAATACCGGGTGAAGAAATATGGGTTCTGATGCAGAAACATGTGGACTAGGAAGGAAAAAAACCTAAATTTTTTCTCCGCCTGATAATTCTCAATTTGTTGTTTCATTTCTTCAACTATAAACTCAACAAAATCATACCAGAAGAGTTCATGTTGCTTGCGAAATTGTATTGCCGGTCCCAGTTGAAAGGTCTCTATTTTCTCATCGGAGTCTCAACCGCATACAAAGGCTAGCATGGACATGGTGTCCTGGAGATCATCACAAAATGCACTGCGCGATAACAAAATACTTGGCGCTTTAGTGGCTGGGACGCCTTTCTTACTAGTCTCCTCTACCAAGAACTCTAAGCTAGTTTTCATTTTCCTCCATATTTTCTCTCCTTTGCTCGGGCAAAAGGTCTCGATATTCTCCTTCCTCTTACTTGGATCTGGGATACATAACATGTGCCAGATGGCCTCTGGAGTGATATGCACCCCTAAGTTGTAGCCTTCAATGTAGTGGGTATCAGGATTATAACGTTGAATAGCAGCATCAACCACTTCTAGGCAATAGTGCACCAGTGGGACCATGTATTGAGGGAGGCCACTGTACCAAACTCTACTCGTCGTAGATTGATTTGCCTTTGGTGCTGATAACCTTGCACAAGCTACCTCTCTGAGGGACTTAGGGTTTTTTGCGAGCTTTGGGTCATAGATATTGTCCCATTTTTCTTCAACCTTTTTCTAGTTTATCCATTTCTTGGGTCTATTCAGCTCTTCTGTGTAGGCTCTCCTTGTCCTGTGGGGTATACAAGGCGTAGCGTACGCCACATCCTCATAGACATATACCTCTACTGAAGTACGAATAGTTGTAAATAGCTCCTGGCTAATTTCCTCCTACATTAGCTGAGCTGAAGATTCTGACATTTTCCTTCTCTGAAGATTTTTGCAAATTCCTGTTTGGCTGCAACTATGCTCGGCTCTAGATAGACAGATAGAAAAAAAAATCTACACTTATCCTTGGCATTATGAAAAGACTTTGAAATATTAAGCCTTTTCATGTAGTAATAGCAACTTTTCTCAAGGTGGTAGGTGAAAGCAAGCCTTTTGCATTTAATTCAACGTGTACCGCTAATTTTGCAATTCGTGCAAAATGAATTGATTGCTATTTCGAGGTGGCCGGAGTTCATTATTGCATTTGGTGATCATGTGATACACTATGATCTCCTTGGAACTTCAGCCATAAATTGGCTTGCTAACCCTACGTTAGCATGCGTTGGCAATTAATATCTTAGCCAGAATGATTACGCCAAGCAAACGATCACAACTTGAAAAGATATGAATATCACCTTGGGCTTTGGGACGCGCTTGAGAGATGACACAATAGCCTACGGCGATACGTCTCACTGCCAATGAGCACCACCTTTTTAAAGCTAATTAATCAACTTCATTTAATCAAGCATACATTGAGGCGTGCTATCAAGGATGTAATTGGCTCGAAAATGTGAGCAAACACAGGGTCACCTTTCAAGATAGAAACTAGTATAATATCACATTTTTTTTTGAAGTGGATTAACATGCATCTTGTCAATTTTCTATAAATAGGCCAATAAGTAGTGAGCAAAATATACTTAGCATTTGAAAAGTGATAGGTCAGTAGCAGAGTCTTAAGCAAGCCTTTTCATAGGTTAGGTAGTAGACAAATTTGGCATTAGCTCAGAAGCGTAAGGATAGTATTAGAGCAATGGATACCCCAATTTACCTAACTTCATATAAGTCCTAGATAGCATTCCTAGGGGAGATTTCAACTAGAAGACTAAAAAGGATGACGAAGAATAAGCATTCTCTGGTTTTGGTAGCCATAAAGTGGGTTTTAGGCAAAGATTGTATAGAATATGAAGATAAGTATTGGGTGAATACCGATGTATGCTCCCACTTTTTAGCGTCCATGTTGGACATTAGCGTTCCTCGGCCACTTATCTTAAAGCTGGTTAAAGAAATCTTCCCAAAAAAATACTTGAATGGTCTCAGTGAGGTCGTTGCTCACGCTGCCTATGGGGTGGGTCTGCCATCAGCCAGCGACCTACGTCGCTTCATTAAGGAAGAAGTTGTTGTTTTGCTGTCGTTCCTCAGCCAATTCCGCCTATAGACCCGTGACCAGCACCAGCAAAGGGTTACTCAGGCCCTACACTTCCTATTTCCCAACTACAACGTGATACCTTTCTACGACATAGACTGGTATACTGACTTCAGGAACCTAGTGTTCCCCCCGCCAATGGTGGTTGTGCCAAATGATGTTTCCAGTGCTACCGAGGAACCCGTGGATGAGGAAGAAGTGGACACTACAGTTAATGCATCAATTGCTGCCAGCCATGCCTTTGGATAAAAAACCCCTGCCTGTTGCTCAAACTATCTCCCTGCCTGCTCAAAATATGTCTTTCTGCCCATAGCTGTATATAATCCTAACAAAAGGGCTATCATATATATAATAGCTCAATATGCTTGTAAATTTTGAAATATGGCTTCCAGCCACTTTTGTAATGAAAGAACATATATGAATAGATATCTATCATTTAAAGAAAATCCATGCTCTTTCTTTTTATTCTGTATTTAATTTTTTTTGGGCTTGTAACTTTTATATGCTATTTCTTCGCACATGGGCATGTTCTGTGTAAAGCAACTCTGGTGTTCCACCCAAAAATAATAATGAGTTAATTCTAGAGAAGTACAAACTGATTCAAAAAAGATTGGCCAAAGAAACAAAAATAAAATAAAATAAAAGCACTATTTACATATGTACAAAGTAGAGCTTAATGCCTAATGGAATAGCTTAAGATGAATCCCATTGATTGGGATTCCCAACGGTTCCTATTCCATATTCTCCAACTCAAAAGCGTTGTGTTCTTTGTACCAAATGATTTTAAAGGGACCCTCCCATAGGCTATCAAATTTACCGTGTTGACCTGGCTTTGCAGCCCTACTATCATACTTTAGCACTAAGTCTCCACATTTTAGACCCTAGTCGGAAGCCTTCTTGTCAAACCCTCGATTGACCACCTATTGACGGCTTGTCATTGCTATTAGGGAATTCTCCATTTTTTCCTGTACTTCCAACAGTTCGGTGAGCCGAACCTCCATGGCTTCATTTTGTTCTATCTCAAGAGATTTCAACAACTGTATTGTTGGAATCTCCATAGAGATAGGTAACAGTGCCCATTTCCTGTATACCAATTCATAAGGCGAAGTCTTAAGGACTTGCTTAGGAGTTATGCAATTTTCGCAGAGTGTTGTTCGGAGGTTTTATGCCATTCCCTCTGGTGTTTTGAGCCAATCCTTTTAAGGAGTCAGACTAAGCTTTTGTTCGTTGACTCTGCTAGACCATTTCCCTATGGATTATAGTTTTATGATGTTTTAAGGAATATGTCATTCTTTAATGCAAAGTGACATACCTTTGCACCTAGAAATGCTCTGGCGTTGTCCAAAATGATAGTTTTTGGAGGGCCAAACCTTATCACCAGTTCCTTAAGGAAATCTACAATCTTTGTTTCTGTTGTGCCTTTAAGGGGAATAGCCTCTGTCCACCTTGTGAAATAGTCTGTAGCGGTTAGAATCCACTTATGTCCTGCACTTGAAATCGGGTTGATCATTCTGATGAAGTACAGGCCCCATTGCGCAAATGGTTTGTCTGCCACTATAGGTTTGAGGGGCATTGTGGAATTCTTCCTTTTGTCAGCAAAGAACTGGCATTTTTTACAAGCCCTTACCAGAGAGTGGGAGTCACTAAAAAGTGTGGGCCAATAATAGCCAGCACGCATGATTTAATTGCGATGGTTTTGGCAGAGAAATGTCCACCTACAGCGCTATTGCGGAATGCATCGAGGATCCTCTTTGCCTACTCTGAAGTAACGCATCGCAGGAGAACACCATTGAAATTCCTTTTGAAAAGAACTCCTTCTATTTGTGTATACCCATAATTCTGCAACTGGTAATACCTCATTTTTTGGGACGAGAGGCCTGGTGGATACTTTTTGGTTTGCATGAACCTCATTCTCTTAGTTAGCCAACTTCCTTCCGATTCTAATTCATTTATCAAGATGAGCTCTAGCCACTCCTCTGCGATAGGTACCTCCTCACTCTATACCATATATTCACACAGTCCTCTTCCTTTAATAGTTTTAGTAGGCTTGACTTCAATGTCGTATTCAAGGATCTTGGTGATCCAATTAGCCCTTTTTTCCATGATTTCCCCCTCCATGATATATTCACGCACACTGGAATGTGCGACATATACCAGAACCTTTTGTAGGAAATTAGATGGCGGAACCTTTTAAGTCCCTTTACTATTGCAAAGGCCTGTCTTTCGACAAAATTATAATTCACCTCATATTCCTTTAGGGTTCAGGAATGGAACTCCACTGGATGTTCCCCCTTTTCCTTGTTATCCTTTTGGGTTAGAACAGTAGCAATACTGGACTTGCTACTGAAAGCATATAGTATAAAATCTTTGGATTGATTCAGATTAACCAGCACCGAGGCTGTGGAAATCGCTTCCTTGACCCTTTCAAAAGCCTCCCAAGCTTCCATTGTCCACTTGAATGCTTGATCTTTCTTCAACATTAGGGTGATCGGCCTAATCATTCCCACAAAATTAGAAATAAACTTGTTAATGAAATTGACCTTGCCCAGGAAATATTGGACACCCTTCTTATTTATCGGAAGGGGAAGTTCTTTGATAGCCTTTACTCATTCAGGGTCAATTGAAACACCTTCTCTAGACACAACATGCCCCAACAACTTACCCTGTGGCACTCCGAATACAC
>VDFB02169134.1:0-25609 GCA_007258455.2 Sequoia sempervirens
AAAGAAGGTAAACACTAATGAAAATGGTTAGTGGTATTGTGGAAGATGTGATAAAACTTTCCCTGAATGTGATTATAAATATATACTTCAATGCAAAGTGCAATACCATACTTCATTCACTTGGATTACAAATTTTGAAGAAGTGGTAGAAGAAATTATGGGTGTAACAACAAAAGAATTGAACATTTTGAAGCATGAAAAACAAGATGATGTTAAGTTTCACACATTATACAAAAGGTCCTTTTCAACAAATACATATTTAAAATTCAAGTGAAAAAAAAGACGTATATACTTTAACAAAGGATTAAATGCACAGTCATAAAAATAACAAAGTTGATTATTCATCTGAGGAGCAAAGCTTTATTAGACTCAATTGCAAAGCTATAGGTTTCATAACATTCAAATGCTTGAATGTATATAAATGTTAACAATGTATTGAACATTTGAAAAAAAAAATAGTGGATATATCTATTGAAAAGGACCTTTTGTCATGATATACTTTGATGCTCTCAATACTAAATCTAATGATTGATGAACATTTTTGCTTTTAAATTTATTGTTCTTGGTTGATTGTTGTTATAGACAAGTTGGTATGATTTCAAATTTCAATGTGCACCCTTATATATGGGAATTGAGATAAACAATGACACAAACAATAATGAAATCAAATTGATTGATTTCCAAATTCATATTCATGAAAATGTAAGCATTTTTCAAGTCAATAGGCATCTTGATAAAGATAACTCTCGGTGTGTTTTACATATATTATTAATTAATATAGGTATGCTAGTTAATTAAATTATTAACTATATTTTATTTCTATTATATATTGAATTGTTAAAAGATGTAAAAATCTTAATACTAAATTTATAGGAAAATGGTTAAAAAATTACATATTTTTCAAAAAATAAAATATAGTGTGTAATTTAAAATACAAATTATATAATTCTTATAATATTTATATTATTATTTATTGAATATTTTATAGAATTTAAACTAAAAAATTAGCCTCCCCCTCTCGCTCTCCCTCTCTCCCCCTCTCTACATATATCTCCATCTTCCCCATCTTCTATCTCTCCCTCCTCTACATATCTCTCTCCCTTTCTCCCTCCCTCTCTCAATCTCTCCCCATCTCTCCCTGATCTTTTGCTCCCTCCCTATACCCCTATCTATCTTCATATCTCAGCCTATTTGTCCTTTATCTTCCCATTTATCTATCTCTCCCTCTCTCTTTCTCTCTATCTATCTCCCCCTATTTCTATCTCCCTCTCCATCTCTATTTGTCTTTCTCTGCTTATCTCTCTCTCTCTCTCTCCCCTCTCTCTATATCTCCTTATATCTCTATCTTGCCATCTCTCTCTCTCTCTATATATATATATATCCCCCCTCTATCTCCCTATCTCTCTATATATTTATTTCTCCCTCTATCTCTCTCTATATCTCTATCTGTTTTTATCCCTTTTCCTCTCTCATTCTATATTCATCTCTCACACTCTATCTATGGGGAGGATACAAGGTGAGCTTGTTGGACCTTTAAGATCCACCAATCTCAACACTACTCCCAACTATTTTGAGCATTTAAGTACTAGATTAGAGGCATGTGTCAAAGCTCATATTTATTGATGCAAAATAGGTCCAAAGTCACAAATTTGATGTAGAGTTAGTTATAGTTTTGTACAAAATTTGAAGTGCCACATAGAGCAAAGATATTCCAGTTTTTTATATCATGTCATCAAATTTGGCACTTCATCAAGATTTGTATCTTCATCAACATTAACAAAAGCAAAGGTATGTACTTGAATCCCTTGCATTTAAATTTTTCTATATATATAAATATTTTAATATTTTCCCTCAAATCCATAATATATATATTAGTGTGTATTTATTTATTGCAATAAAGAATTAACCTAAGTAAGACATTAATAATTATAAAGATTTGTGCTTGGAAAAATGCATAACAAATTTTTTTATTGGATGTCGTGTTGTATAGTTTAGAAAAGCTCAAAATATGAATAGGATTTTAAGGCCATATATTATGGTAGCTTACAATGCAAAAGAAGGAAGGAAATCTATTATCAATTTTAATCTACAATTTAATACCATATGAAAAACCACATGTAGTATTATCTAAAATTAATTCTTGACATATTAATTTTATAAAATACACTTACCATTCAATAAACTTCTCCCAAGAAAGAAACCCTAAGTGAACAATAATTGAACGCTAATTGTAGATTCATAACTCTAATCATAACCCTAAGTGAACACTAATCCTAATCAAACCCTAACCCTAGCCTTAAAGTTATCATATAATCTAATTATCTCTCTTATCTAAATTTGGGTTGAATTATTTTTCCTTTATTTTTAATTGCATATATTTTTTGTTTATTAGATCTTATTTTATGAATATATGCAAATATAATTTTACTTCTACATTCATACTATGCCCATTTTTTCATGATATTTTAACATTCATTTTCTAGAATATTAGATCAATCTCACACATATAAATATGAAACCTCAAAATTTTAAAATTGAATTCTACCCAAAACATAGACACACAATTGAACAAATTCTCAAAAGAAGAATGACAACATCATTAACATTTCATTAAAAATTCACTCAAATCCACATAAGGAGAGAAAATATATTAGAATTATATGTTTATTCATGCTTATAAGTCATATCTGCATACAATTTAAGATAATTTGAATATATTCATCCAAAACTCAAAACAGGCTATCTATTCTATTCTGTCCGCTTGGGGTTTTAACAGCCAATGGCACCAAAGATATCACTTCCTCATCAGAGGACATATATCTTTCTACCCATATATTCAACTCAAAATCTAGCTAGAGATTTCATCAGTTCTCTCCCTACAAATGAGCCTTGAATTCCCTTTTATATGACAAGGGAGCAACAAGCTTCGGGCTCAAATGTAATTTCACCACAAATTTTTATTTGAAGAAAATCTCCATTGCATTTGACTTTCATTACAAAACTTCGCACACGTTGAATCTGCAAAACATATATAGTGCATGAACTGGGGAAAGGTAAAAGAAAAGGGAACACAAATTGTCATCACAATCCCCTTTGTATCCACACAAAAAACTAGGCAACCAAATTAATTGCCACTAAGGCACCACAACAACTTCTTATTTACCCGCCACCCTGCCCTTACCAACACTCAAACCCCGGTATACATGCCCGCTTAGATAGTTGTTGCCCAATACGGTAGACCCTCAGCCTCCTCTTCTTTCTTGTCCTTTCCCAATATGGTTCTAGTCTATCCGCTTTGGGTTTTAATAGCCAATGGAACCACATATATCACTTCCTCATCAGAGGACAAATATCTTTCTACCCATATATTCAACTCAAAACTATCTTTCTACCCATATATTCAATTCAAAACCTAGCTAGAGCTTTCATTAGTTCTCTCCCTACAAATGAGCATTGAATTCCCTTTTATATGACAAGGGAGCAACAAGCTTCGGGCTCAAATGTAATTTCACCATAAATTTTCATTTGAACAAAATATCCATTGCATTTGACTTTCATTTCAAAACTTCCCACACGTTGAATCTGCAAAACATAGTGGCGCACGAACTGGGGAAAGCTAAAATAAAAGGGAACACAAATTGTCATCAAAATCCCCTTGTCGCTATCCACGCAAAAAAACCAGGCAACCAAATTGCCATGAAGGCACCACAAAAACTTCTTATTTACCCGCCACCCTGCCCTTACCAACACTCAGAACCCGGTATACACGCTCGCTTCTAGTTGTTGCCCAATATGGTAGACCCTTAGCCTACTCTTCTTTCTTGTCCTTGCCCAATATGGTTCTAGTCCATTTGCTTGGGGTTTTAACAACCAATGGCACCACAGATATCACTTCCTCATCAGAGGGAAGACCATGATTGAAGCAAGGTAAATACTGATAGTAGTCAGAGTCGGTCTCGGTTACATCATCAGAAGTGTTGCTCATAAGGTCAATGGGCGAGTGTTGGAATCCATAGGAACCATGACCATACCTTATTTTCATACCAACACTAGTAATAGAGCACATCGACTACTTGCCATTGTCATCTACCAGTTGAGTAGCAACATCCTGGAATTGCAACCTTCTACTGCATCTAGTGGGCACAAGCCTGGGCTTGTCAACCAAAGCACCTTCCTGAATAGCAGGACCGAGCTTTTGTGAGCTCAAACGAACAGACCTCCTTACTAACTTACTCATTTTCTCTTCTCAGACAAGAACTCAAACTTGATTAGACTCAACCCACAAAGTGCTCTAACTGCTACAAGAATGACACTATTAGCAGTTAATTCCTTTTGTATTTATTATGCGAGGTAATGGCAACCTTCATCAATGCTTAGTAAAAATGCATGTGCAAACATGGCAATTTGGTGGCGTATGTACTGTCACCATTTAAATAGAGCTGCATGAGAATCCAAAGATCACCCTTCATGATTGCCAACAACAACATCTTCACACAGATTAAGATCGACATACACATCTTCACACAAATTGAGTTTGAGGTCTGCGAGTTGGCGGGGTACGATCGAGATCTTCTCCCATATATTCGAATCTAGAAAACCTACACATTGCATGGTTAGTATTTAATGAAAGGCTTTGGCTAAGCCATCAACGACATGACCCCTGGAGTTAATGGCTTAGGCTTACATCACCGGATTAAAATTAAAACCCAACTTTGATTTTAATACTTTATTTCCTCCCCAGGGTTTTATTTCCTAAGTCTCAGTTGGCCCCGTTAAATTCTTATCCCAACCCTAACAAAAAACAAATGATTAAGCTAAGGATTGTATTTGTTATAACTTTAGTTCTAGAGAATTCTTAATTACCAATTCTTATTTGTGCATTTGTATATGAATCTAATTGAATTCCTTTCCATATAATTATGGAAAATTTTATTATTGCAACCCTAACTCTAACACTAATTAAACCTTGACCCTAACTTGATTGAAATCGTATTATAACCCTAACTCTAACAGTAATTGAACTGTAATTGTAACCCTAGGTATTGTTGAAACATAACCCTAATTGTATCAAAACCCTAGAGAACTCTAATTGAACCCTAACCCTAAAATAGACAATAACCCTTACCTTAATTGAGCCCTAACTCCAATCCTAGCCCTAATTTAAGACTAACCTTAACCCTGACCTTAATTAAACCCTTATTGAATTATAACCCTAATTGATCCCTAACCCAAATTGAATACTAATTGAACCTTAACCCTAAGTGAATAGCAACCTTAATTAAACTCCAACCATAATCCTATTTGAATTTTGACCCTAATCATAACCATAATTCAACCCTAACCTTAATTGAACCCTAACCCTAAACATGAGTTCAATTAAGTTTAAGGTTCAAATAGGGTTAGACTTTAATTAAAATTAGGTATAGGATTCAATTAGGATTAGGGTTGGGGTTGGGGTAAAGATTAAGGTTCTATGATAGAGCTTGGGGTTAGTGTTAGGGTTCAATTGGGGCAAGGGTTAGTATTAGGGTTAGGGTTATGGTTCAATTAGGGTTTCATTAATGTTAGTTTTAGAATCATAGTTATGTTTAGGGTTGGATATAAAATTAGAGTTAGGTTTGAAGTTAATTAGTGTTATTTTTAGGGTTGGGGTTATGGTTAGACTTGTAATTAATGTTAGTATTGGGATTAGATTCTAGCACTTAAATAAAAATAATCTTCTATAAATTCATTCAATTTTTTTTTGAAATTATATAATTTAAAATATTTTCAAATTTACCTATGTTGGTATATGACAGATATAGCCAATAATGTTGAAATAACTAATGATTAATTTTTTCTTGATGGTTAAAATAGATTGGTAAGTAAATTTATCTATAATAAATAAATTTATCATTGATTTTTTCTTGATAAGTAAATCAATATTTCATAAATTTATCTATAATTCTTATTTAATTTTTCTTAATTATATTAAATTATATTTTATTAAATTGTTAAATAATTTAAGTTGCTTATAAATAATTTTATGTGTTTTTATAATTAACTTGATATTGTGTATAAAAGGTTTGCTATGAATGTTATAATATAAAAAAATAAATTTGTTTTCAATGTTTATTTGTTAGTTTGATGTGAGAATAATGTTGCATAGTAATGATTAAATTTTTCTTGATTGGTTAAGTGATATTGTGAAATTATTCTATGTTAATTTAATGTTATGTATGCTATATAATATAAAGAAAATATTTCTAAAATATTTTTAATGCATCTTTATATTTTATAAACAAACATCCAAAATAAAAATGTGATTGTAAAAAAAATATAACTTAATGAGTGAACATACATTTAAAGTTAAAAGTGAAATTATAAAACAAATTGTAAATTTATTTTATTTTTCTTCTATAAATATGGGTAAGTGCACAAAGTTGAGTCCACAAAATGTTGAAGTTTTTGCCTTAACCAAAAAATTGAAATCAGCTTTGAGGAAACGGGATCCCGATTGTCACGAAACGGGATCCCGATTACTATGAAACGATCCCGATTTATAACGGATCCCGCTTGGTGAACGGATCCCATTTTGAGTATCGCTATTTATTTAAAAAAGATTTCACTAAACAGCGGAGGGGAACCCGAGTAATCGGAAACAACGCACTCTACAATCAGCTAAAGGTACCCACCTACATGCCATTTTTTGCATTTTTCTATTTTGAATTGAAATTTTGAAGAAAATAAGTGAATTTAGCATGTTTTTAAATTTATTTCACGTTTTAAGCATTTTTTTAACTATATAGTAGAAATGAATAATTGTAAAAATAGATAAAAAATGCAATGAAACCTAAAGGTTTTTTCATAAAAATGAAAAAATGAACCTTGAATTGTGTTTTACAAACAAAATTTAACTTTTGAAACCTAAATTGTTTGATAAAAAAAAATTGAATTTGAAACCCCTAATTGAAACAAAACAAAAAATTTGCATTTCAAAACCCTAGAAATCAAAATGAAATAAAAACATTACATTTACAAATCCAAATCAAGCTTTTTGAAACCTTGAATTCAAATCAAATGAAACAAATTGAATTTGAAAACCCTAGTTTGAATTGAAATGAAAAAATTGCATTAAAAACCCTAATTGTTTAAAATTGAAACCCTAGATTGAATTGGAACAAAAAAATTTGTTAAAACCCTAAATTAAAATTGAACAAATCATTTTGATTTTGAAAACTAGGTAATTTCAAGCTCAAAAAAATTCATTTGCATTGCTTAAATGTTTTAAATTTTATTTGCTTTGTATGGAAAAAATGATATATATTAAACTTGTTTCAATGTTAAATTATAATTAGATTAGAAAACAATATGTTAAAGAATAGTTAAAATTCATAAAGTTTATCTTGATGTTTGTTTGCAAATTTAGTTAGCAAATTCGTAAATCTAAGCGCATACAATCGATTCCAATTGACACTAACTTGCAAGTCTAAATTATGCCAATGGCCACCCAAACTTCACCCTAAGTTTGCTAAACCCTAGACCCTAAACTGTAAAATCTAAACCCTCAACACTAAAGCATTTGAATTTTATCTTAGGACCTTAAAATGAAATTTGGTTGCCTTAAAAAACCCTCTATTGTCACCATTTAGTAGAGATTTTTGTAATGTTTTCACTTATTTGAACACATAATATATAAAAAAATTTGGTTTCTACAAGTTTATGAAGAGTGGATGATCACTCTCTATGACAATTAGACATGATCATTAGGGTTCTAAATCATTGGAAGAAAACTAAGGGCATGAGTGAGAGTGCTATGGGTAAAGTTTCTTTCATTCGACATACCTAAAATTATGTAGGTTCAATGTCAAAAATGGGTCTATTTGGTAGATTTATGAAAACTATTTTGAATATCTAGAATTCCATAAAAGTATAATTATAGCAATTCCAATTGGAAACACTTGGGTACATATATATCATATGAAATTTAAATCTAGGAAGGTGTCTATTATATAGGAGAGTTGATAATACATGGAAAGAGGTTTGTATGGGAATATATGTATTAAGAAAAACATACCACATGACCTCTATAGGATTTTTAAGATGTGATCATAGATAATAAGCCACCCATGTCCTCAATCATAATGGATTCTTTAGCAATTAAGAGAGATTCAATAACCATAAAATTACCTATATTTTGATACTATATAGATTTATGTGGAAGGATAGAAATGCATCAATAAGGAGACGAAGATGGAACCATTTAACACCTACAAGGTACACCTATTACATGGGAAAGGGAGGAGGTACATGATGATAGGTTGGAGGAACTACATGCTATTATTACAATTTAGAGATAGGAGGATGATTCATATAAAAGAAATATAATTAAATATTTATATTATTTAATATATTATATTTAATATAATATATTAAATAATATAAATATTTAATATCATAAAAATATAATATAAGATTACAATTAAGGATAGGTAATGTTACAATTTACTTGGGGTTTTAATGAGGATTAGGCTTAAGATTCAATTAGGGCTTTGTAGTAAATAGTTAGGTTACAATTAGGAATATATAATAAATATTAATATAATTATAATACAAATATAAATTAATTTAAATATAATATAATTTAATATAATATAATATACGAATACATTTAAGATTAGGTAAAGGTTATAATTTAATTAAGTTTCAATTAGGTTTACAATTCAATTAGGATATGGTTAGGTGGGGATCATTTAGCACTCTATTATGGTTAGAGTATGGGTTACATTTAAGATTTTGTTATTTTTGTGATATGTATAGATTGATTCATTTTTAACATGATACTTTTATTAGAGGGGTAAACACTTTTGACCCAGAGCTAGATGGAACCAATGAGGCTATAGTATGACTAAATTTGGACCTCACTAGACATCTAGATCCCCTTAAGCCATCCTATCACCTTAAATCATATATCGATTCTTTAAGGGTCCTAATATGACAAATTTCTTAAGGGGATCAAAGAAGTTCTTTAAATTTGGTGAAGTTGCCCAAGGCAACCAAATTTAACAATAGTAAGATCGTGCAAGATTATAATATGAATGAGATTTCATGATCTAGGTTGGTCAGTTGAAACAAGAGTAGATCTCAATCAACTATTCCACAAGAAAATTTTCTCACTAACTTGCAAGTTCATTAAATATTCCAAGGGGCACCAAAAATTTACCCTAAGTTTTGTAAACCCTAAACCCTGAACTCTAAAATCTAAACCCTAAACACTAAACCATTCATTTTGTCCTACCCAACACTTAAAGTGAAATTTGGTTGTCTTAGGAAAATCCACCATATTTTATTCCCTTATGCCATGTAATTTTGTCCTAGGATCTTACTACATGTACATCCCCTTAAGTTATCCTATTACCCTAAACCCTGAACTCTAAAGTCTAAACCCTAAACCCTAAAGCCATCATTTTTTCTTTAAAGGCTCTTAATGAAATTTGGTTGCCTTGGGGAACTTCACCAAATTTTATTCACTTGAGCCATGCCATTTTCTCCTAGGACCTCACTAGACGTAAATCCCCTTAAGCCATCTTGTCACCCTAAATCATAATTCGATTTCTTAAGGGGATCAAAGAAGTTCTTAAAATTTGGTGATCAAAGTTGCCATCATGATCTAGGTTGGTCAGTTGAAACAAGAGTAGATCTCAATCAACTATTCCAAAAGAAAATGTTCTTCACTAACTTGCAAGTTCATTAAATATTCCAAATTCTAAAGGTCCTAAACCCTGAACTCTAAATTCTAAACCCTAAACACTAAACCATTCATTTTGTCCTACCCAGGATCTTAAAGTGAAATTTGGTTGCCTTAGGAAACTCCACCAAATTTCATTTCCTTATGCCATGTAATTTTTCCTAGGATCTTACTACATATATCCCCTTAAGTTATCCTATTACCCTAAACCCTAAACTCTAAAGTCTAAACCGTAAACCCTAAAGCCATCATTTTTTCTTAGGCTCTTAATGAAATTTGGTTGCCTTAGGCAACTCCACCAAATTTCATTCCCTTATGCCATGTAATTTTTCCCTAGGATCTTACTACATATATCCCCTTAAGTTATCCTATTACCCTAAACCCTAAACTCTAAAGTCTAAACCGTAAACCCTAAAGCCATCATTTTTTCTTAGGCTCTTAATGAAATTTGGTTGCCTTAGGCAACTCCACCAAATTTCATTCCCTTATGCCATGTAATTTTTTCCTAGGATATTACTACATGTAGATCCCCTTAAGCTATCCTATTACCCTAAACCCTAAACTCTAAAGTCTAAACCCTAAACCCTAAAGCCATCATTTTTTCTTTAAAGTCTCTTAATGAAATTTGGTTGCCTTGGGAAACTTCACCAAATTTTATTCACTTGAGCCATGTAATTTTCTCCTAGGACCTCACTAGACGTAAATCCCCTTAAGCCATCCTATCACCCTAAATCGTAATTCGATTTCTTAAGGGGATCAAAGAAGTTCTTAAAATTTGGTGATCAAAGTTGTCATCATGATCTAGGTTGGTCAGTTGAAACAAGAGTAGATCTCAATCAACTATTCCACAAGAAAATGTTCCTCACTAACTTGCAAGTTCATTAAATATTCCAAATTCTAAAGGTCCTAAACCCTGAACTCTAAATTCTAAACCCTAAACACTAAACCATTCATTTTGTCTTACCCAGGATCTTAAAGTGAAATTTGGTTGCCTTAGGCAACTCCACCAAATTTCATTCTTGTTATCAATCTGAAGTTGCACCCTTGTTGAACCTGATGTTCAACACCTCAGTGTAACATGGGAAGACCTCTAAAGCTATGGGTCACTTGTAGATAGAGGTCAACCTCCAGAGAAGGCCGACTTCCTTTGGTGTCACCTGAACTACTGATTCTTTGAAGGGAAAGGGAGAAAGAATACATAAGAATAAAACTAAACTATGGTGATGCACCGAAATGACAGGAACAATGAGATACTCAATTTACACTTGAATACTGACGATGGACATAAGATTACACATCAAATCCTGCAAGCCTTGCACTAACGTTTCACAAATAGGTTTGATTCACACACTTTTTCTTGAGAGGAAAGAAAGATTTTCACAGACTAGAATCCATGTGTGACTAAGTGAACACAATTTGTGATTTGTATAATGATACTTTTGCAAAGGAAGGCATGAAACACAAGATAAAGTTATGAAGGAATGAAAGAAATTCACAAAAATAACTTAATCATGAACCTGAAATGCACAACACTTTGCAAGAACAAGATGGAAATCTGAACATCAAAAGTGATCAAGGTAAGCTTTATATAACATGCTCCAAAATGAGTTACAAAATTTTGCTGATCTGAGAGAGGACTGTAGAGGTCACAGACTTCATAAAAGCATCCGGAGAACTCCTTTACAAAGAGGCAAAAAATGCCTTATATACAAAAGTAAGGTCGGCCCCTCAGGACCTACAAAAATATCTCTCTTTAGAAAGATCTTCGTTCGATCTTTTGAATGAAGATAAATCTGCATTCAATGTGTATGCTTGTTGTCATGTCGGTGTGAAAGATCGTCCTTAGGAGAAGCTTTCTTGATCTTTCACAGCTACAACATTTACTTTGGCTCCTCATGTCCACCTTCTAATCTTCCTAGCCGAGTTGCATTGAATGCCCCCGAGCCCAGAACAGATACATGTTGCTTTTCATCCTATTGATCTTCTTCATCCTGGTGAGACTGCCATGGCTTGCTTTTAGATTTCTCTGATTAGTTGAGCCTATTCCACGTAGATTCTTCAGGCGGTCAAAATCTCCTTCTGGAGAATCGCATGTCGGTGAGACACTAATTGTGTCTCCTTGATGCGACTATATCTTTCTATAACCATCGGCATAACATGGAACTGTCGATGAGAGTTCTTAGCGAGCCCCAAAGTCATTCTGATATCGCCTTTGTTATTGCCCAAAATATCGGCAAGACATATCGATTTCGGCAAGATGTTACAACGAGCCCATTGGAGTCACACAGAAATCCCTTTCATCACTGAGACCTTAACCCTTTGGCAAGACCCTTTGGCGAGCAGCTCCATCCTCTCTGAGCTCCTATCATTTCGTTCAATGAGACTCCACATTGGTTGGTGAGACCTCTTGCTAAAGGAAAAATACTTTGGCGAGCTCGTTTCATTTCAGGAAGACTCTAAGCCATCAGTGAGACATCTTGTGAATCTCTCCTTTTTCTCCTTGGGCTCACTTGATTCTGTTGCCAAGACACCCTCGAGTCGCCGAGACCTCTTAGCGAGCTCAAATGTCCATGCCAACGCCACTTTACTTCATTGAGATTACTCTTCGGCGAGCTCCTTTATGCCGGTGAGACTTTTTCTGATGTCAAAACTTCTTGGCGAGGTCTTTTTGTTGTCGACGAGACTCCTGCCAAAAGAAGAATATTTTTGAGGCACCCTTTATCCTTCGGTGAGACCACCTCCGCATCGCCGAGACATCACAACGATATCTCCATCCTTTGCCGAAACCATCATCTCCTACCGAGGCTCCCCTGTCTGTCGGAAAGACATAATGCCTTTGCCAAGACATCATGGTGATATCACTTTCTTTGGCCAAAACCATGAGTTGGCAATACCTTCGGATGAAAGAAAAATGTCACGGCGAACCCACCTAATTGTTGGCAAGGCTCCATACTCTCGGCAAGACCTCTTGCTGAAAGAAAAACTACCTCGGCGAGCTCTTTTTATCTTCTATTGATGAGAGTTTATTGATGTCACCCCGAACGCACTCCATTCTACCGAGCTCCACATTTCTTTCGGTGAGACACCTGGCAAGTCGAGAAGACTTTATAGTGAGGTCCATTAGTCATGCTGATACCCGCTTCTGTCGCTGAGACCACACCATGTCGGCAAGACATTACCCCGACGGTTGGAAGCTACACAAATGTCAAATATGCTAGGGAGACCCTCTGTTGGTTGGTGAGACCTTTATGCTTTGGCGATGTTGGATTTTTCTCCTTAGCTGGTTGCCCTTCGGCAAGACTTCAGTTAGTCGCTGGGACCTCATGGCGATGGCTTCAACTCTTGGTAAGTCCCTTTTGTTGTCAGTGAGACATTGGCCTATCGGCCAGACCTATCGCCGGGCTCCTTATCTTTCGGTGATGAGTTTACATTCTGTTCAGTCAGGGAGACAAGCTTCGTTCACCAAGACATCATGACGAACTCCCTTCCTTCGCTGAGGGCGTACTTCATTTTGGGGAGACATCGTGTGGTTGGGGAGACCTTACCCCAAGTTTGTTTCCTTTTGCTGATGCCGCCTAATGAACGATTGTCAGCAAGACCTCTGTCTTCGGTAAGACCTCCTAGTGAAGCTCGTCCACATAAGCTGAAGGCATCTAATAGGGTAGGGTTGGATGGAACACTCACTGTTCCATGCTTTGGGTCTCACCTTGGTGAACCCCTTTGGTGACACTCTCCACCACCTTAACCTATAGGCCCTAATGCTTGTTAGGCACCCTGGTTCTCCTGGCCAACCCTACTATCATCTCCATCTTCCTAACCAAGCCAATCTTGGTACTCTCTCTGCTATTCTCTCCTTAGCCCTTAATCTACTCTAAAGACTAACAACACCTCAACTCTCCATTAGACCTTGCAGGGGTATAGAGATGCCTTCAATAGTTTCCAACCATTCTCCTAGGGTTCCTGGAGGTTCACAACACTTCACCTTTTCATCGCTTTCACAAAACCTCATCTAGGGTTAAAAAGGCTACTAGCCCTTGAGCCCCAATTAGGTCTCCTAACCCGAGAAAAGTGGAAACCACACCAAAAACCTCCAAATGACCTAGGATCTTTTCTTGGGGTTTTTGTTTCCCATGCCCACACCTTGAAGATTTTTGAGGTTTGGAGCCTATACTGTCTGTACACTGCCCTTACTCAAAAATGGCCAAAAACTAGGGTTTATAAGCCTTTTCCAGGCTGCTTCCAAACTGTCAGAGTTTTCTCACACCAAATGGGTTGATGGAGCCTCCTCCTGACCACTAGGCCTTGCAAAGACTCAGAGCTAAATTCTCCACAAGGAAATTTTCCAAAACCTTAGTACCCCTGCAAGTTATGTGCCTTGCACTCCTTGTCTTCCCTAGCCAGACTCTGCCTGGCTCGCCTAGGGCAAGACTTTGCTAGCAAATCCTGCACACACACAAGCCCTAAAACCTACCATATGTACAAGCATGGAGTCTAGGCACTTTTCCCAAAGGGCCGTATAGTTTGAACGGTGGGAAAGTGGTCTAGCACTCCATTTCCTCAAAACTGTCTAGTTCAGACTAACAATAGGGTAAAAGAAAACTATTTACAAATGGTGCTTGAAAATTGAACAAAGAAGCTAATTAATGTTACACAATGCTTGTATGCTAACAAAAATACATCCTACAATCAAAACAGTAGCAGTTCTAATCCATTAAATCTCTATTAAGATGCAAAAATTAGAAATTGTAGCACAAAATGCTGTCTTCCTTCAATTTCACAAAATTTCACTACAACATCAACGCTTCCAACCCTATTCCATGGTCAAAGCACACCTTAAATAGGCTCCAAAAATAGTCAAACTCTTTTTGTCGAACCTAATGATGACCTAATGGCAAACATTATAAAATCCAATGTGTTTTTCAACCTTTTCCAACTTTTGAAAACTCAGCAAGATGAGCTTCTAAACTTATTCATCTCTTCACAACTTCTTTCCTAGAGAGAAAAAACACCTCTAAGCTATCTTCACAATGGTCAACATGACCTTTATGATAACAAAACAAAATTATCCTTCTAGATTTCCTATTTACCTAATGAAACTGCCTGTTGTTCCTTAGGTGCTTCTGCACCATTCTCCCCCTCTTTGCCAAAACACTAAGGAATGGAAGGAGAGATCAATGAAAGGTCAATACCAAACTTCTTGAACTGATCTTCTTGTACCCACGTGGCTTCTGATTCATGCTTGTTCTTCCACTTGACAAGGTGCTCCAAGTACACCTTATGCCTTGTAGACTTTTGCACTCTTGACTCCAAGATCTTCTCTGCCTGAGGCGTGTCTTGACTAGGTAAGGATATATTGCTAATGTCCTTGGAGATCTCCTTACTATTCTGATCCACATCATTGACTAACCCCTTGTGCTTGATCAAGTCAGCTATATTGAGAATTGGAGAAATCCCTAGATCTGCTGGTAACTCCACATTGTATGCATTTTTCCCATACTTGGCCAATACCTCGCATGGACCTACTCTCTTCATCTAAAATTTGGTTGATGTACCCTTCTACAACCTTGAATTGTTAAGGTGGACCATGACATAGTCTCTTACTGCAAATTGCACATCCTTCCTTGACATAGCCTCGGTGACTGTCTTCTTTACCTGCTCCTGAATCTCTTTCATGGTTTGACTGAAATCCTCTGCATGACCACTCCTATGTTCCATAGCTCCAAGATCTTTGAGATCACATATGCCTCTTGGGTGTATCCCATACACAACTTCAAAAGGACTCTTCCTTGTGGTCCGGTTCACACTATCATTGTAAGCATACTCAGCTTGTGAGATAACCATATCCCATGTCTGTCCATACTCCTTAGTTAGGCACCTTAGAAGGTTACCTAGCACCCTATTAACCACCTCTGTTTGACCATCGGTCCGAGGATGGTAAGCTGATCCAAAAGACAGGTTGGTTCCTAATCTGCTCCATAAAGTCTTCCAAAAATGACTCATAAACTTCACATCTCTGTCAGAAACAATGCTTAAAGGTAGTCCATGGATCCTTACAAATTCCTTGAAGAAGAGATGAGCTATGTAACTAGCATCATGAGTAGTTTTGCAAGTGATAAAATGACTCATTTTGCTAAATCTGTCCACTACTACATAGACACCGTCGAAACCAGTCTTGGTCTTAGGAAGGCCTACCATAAAATCCATGCTTACACACTCCCATGGTCTGTTAGGAATGGGTAGGGATTGATATAGACCAGCATTACTAGCTCCTCCCTTAGCTTTCATACACACAAAACATTGTTCCACATACTTTCTAACATCTCTTGCCAACTTAGGCCAGTAATAGAATCTTTGCACTAGTTCTAAAGTCTTTTTGATGCCAAAATGTCCACTAAGACTTCCATTATGCTTTTCCTGAATGAGATTTTCCCTCATTGACCCTCTTGGAACACATAACTGATTTCCTTTAAACAATAACCCACTTTGCAATGTATACTCTGAGTATTGGCTATGGAAATGGTTCTCAAAGTTAGAACATACCTTATAGACCTTTGAAAAGTCTTCATCTTCCCCATAGAGATCCTTAAAACTGTCAATCCCTATGCTCTTCACTTGTATCTCTTGCACTGTCAACAACCTCCTACTCAATGCATCTGCTACTTTGTTTAGCTGTCCCTTCTTGTGCTTGATGGTGAAGGTAAAAGCTTGGATGTATTCCATCCATTTAAAATGCCTATTACTCAACTTCTCTTGAGTGTTGATATCGCTAAGTGCCTGATTGTCGGTAAAGACTACAAATTCCTTGGGTAGAAGGTAATGCCTCCACTTCCTAAGTGATTGAACCAAAGCATAAAGTTCTAAGTCATAAGTGGAATACCTCTTCTTTGCTTCATTGAGCTTCTCACTAAAGAAGGCTATAGGCCTGCCCTCTTGACTTAGCACTCCTGCTACTGCCACTCCACTTGCATCACATTCAACAGTGAACAATTTGTCAAAACTAGGTAATAAGAGAATTGGTTGAGTTTCCACCTCTTGTTTCAGTTTCTCAAACCCTTTCTTAGCTTCTTGAGTCCACAAAAACTTAGTTTTTAAACCACCTTTGATTGTATCTAGGACTGGTTCACATATACCACTAAAGTTCCTTATGAATTTTCTATAAAATTGAGCCAAACCATGGAAACTTCTTACCTCAGTCCTTGTGGTTGGTGTAGGCCAGTTTAGGATGGCTTCCACCTTGCTTGGATCCATCTTCAATGATCCTTTGGACACTACAAAACTCAAATATACAAGCTCTTGTTTAAAGAACTCACATTTCTCTAGATTGATTGCAAAATTCTCCTCTTGCAACCTTCTAAGAACCAACTCCACATGTTTTAAATGCTCTTCTGCTGTCTTGCTGAATATGAGGATGTCATCAAGGTATACCACCACAAATATCCCTATAAAGTCTTTAATTACTTCATTCATGAGCCTCATGAATGTGCTAGGGGCATTGGAGATACCAAATGGCATCACTCTCCATTCATATAACCCATCATTTGTCTTAAATGTTGTCTTCCACTCATCACCATCCTTAATTCTGATTTGAGGGTATCCACTCTTGAGATCCAACTTTGTGCAGTATTGAGCTCCTCCAAGACAATCCATTAAGTCTTCAATTCTAGGAATAGGGAACCTATACCTAATGGTGATCCTATTTATTGCTCTAGAGTCAGTGCATAACCTCCATTTACCTCCCTTCTTGGTTGCTAAGACCATTGGTACTACACATGGGCTGAATCAATCCTTGATCCAACAACTCTTGCACTTGTCTAGCTACCTCTAGATTTTGATCTGGTGTAAGTTTATAAGCTGCTTTGTTAGGCAATGAGGCTCTAGGTATGAAGTCAATTTGATGACTTATGGCTCTCTTTGGTGGTAGAGTTGCAGGTGCACCATCACTTACAATGTCCTTGAACTGATCCAACAACTTTAGGACTGCTCCGGGTATGACTGTCTTTCCAGCCTTGTCTTCTTCTTTAGGTTGTAACATAACCATATATCCTTCACCCCCTTGATGTAGGTTGTTAAGGAACTCCTTCCCACTACTTAACATGACACTTGGTGTTTTTGACTGTCCCTCTTCTTCTTCTTCTGACAGTGATTGCAACTTGAAAGTCTTCCCATCCTTCTCGAAGGAAATGCTATTCTCTTTCCCATCATACATGGCTCTTCTGTCATACTGCCATGGTCTACCCAATAGTAGATGGCATGCAACCATGGGTAAAACATCATAAAATAACTTATCCTTATACCCTCCAATGGAAAACTCCACCATTACTTGCTCATTCACTAGAACACTCTGCCCTTTGTTGAGCCATGTTACCTTGTAGGGGTTAGTGTGGGGCACCTTTTTCATTTTCAAATTCATTTCTTCTTCTTCTTCTGAGATGATATTGTCTATTAAAATTGAATCTACAATGACCTTGCATACTTTACCAAGTATCTTGCACCTTACTCTAAATAGAGCTCTTCTCTGTTTTGGCTCTTCCTTGACCGGTTGTCTAATCAAAACTCTACTGAACATCAGATTCTCTCCCATCTCATATTCAATGTGACTGACCTTAGGTGACTTAGGACTCATGATTTCCTCTTGTGCATAAGCCACTCTCTTCTCATTGCTTGATGAAGATGCTTTCTTCGGGCACCTATAAGTTGGATGTCCAACTTGACCACAATGGTAGCACTTCATGTTTGCAAAGTATGAATTGCTCCTGCCTGCTCCTCTTCCTCTATTTGAACCTCCTTGAGGACCCCTACCTCTATTATATCCTCCTCTAGAAGATGTTTCACCTCCATGCTCTATGAGTTTAGACTCTCCTTGGTTTCTTTGCTCAGTTCCTCTACCTTGGTATCCACCTCACTGTCCTCTTTGATCTCTACCTTTGCCTCTTCCCTTAGAAGCTTGGTCTTGCCTCCTCTTGTTTCTTTCCTCAATCTTGATAGCTATTTGGTAACATTGTTGTACTATCTTAGGACTTAAAAGAGCCATCTCCTCTTGAATGTTCCATTTCAAGCCATTAAGATACCTAGCCACCTTGAGACTTTCATCTTCTGAAACATTAGACCTCATACAAAGTTTTTGGAACTCCTCTGTGTAGGTATTCACATCTTGGTCTTTCTGCCTTAGGCTTTGTCTCTTCTTGTGTAACTGAATCTCATAATCATCTGGCATGCATGCTTCCTCACTTTGGCAACCATTCCTTTCCAAGTTGAAATAGGTTGTTTTCCTTCCTTTTCCCTCTCTATCTGAATGAATTTCCACCATGTCAAGGCATAACCTCTTAACCTTGATTTGGCCACCCTTACCTTCTGTGCTTCTGTGACCCCATCACACTCAAAATGGTTTTCCATTCCCTCTATCCAATCCACAACTAAATCAGCTTCCATTTTTCCACTAAAAAGTGGTATGCCTTCAAGTCCTTTTCCACTCAAAGCCTTTAATGCCTTCAAGAAAGGTTCTTCTTCCAAAATAGGGCCAGGTTCAGGGATCTTGTCTTCCTTTGCAACCTCTTCTTTCTTTGGTACCCTTCCTTCCAACTACGCATTATTCAATGCTTTCTCAAGTTGGTCTATTCTTTCTTTTAACACCTTATTGTCTTCTTCTTGTTCTTTAACCATCTTGGCCAATTCAGCATTTGTAACCATGATGGTAGAACCACTGGATTCAAGGTCTGACATGCAATATTCTTCCCAAATCTTTAACTTGCTTTGATACCAATCTGATAGTGTAGGGTTGGATGGAACAATCTCTGTTCCATGCTCTGGGTCTCACCTTGGTGAACCCCTTTGGTGACACTCTCCACCACCTTAACCTATAGGCCCTAATTCTTGTTAGGCACCCTGGTTCTCTTGGCCAACCCTACTATCATCTCCATTTTACTAACCAAGCCAATCTTGGTACTCTCTTTGCTATTCTCTCCTTAGCCCTTAATCTTCTCTAAAGACTAACAACACCTCAACTCTCCATTAGACCTTGCAGGGGTATAGAGATGCCTTCAATAGTTTCCAACCATTCTCCTAGGGTTCCTGGAGGTTCACAATACTTCACCTTTTCATCACTTTCACAAAACCTCATCTAGGGTTAAAAAGGCTACTAGCCCTTGAGCCCCAATTAGGTCTCCTAACCCGAGAAAAGTGGAAACCACACCAAAAACCTCCAAATGACCTAGGATATTTTCTTGGGGTTTGTGTTTCCCATGCCCACACCTTGAAGATTTTCGGGGTTTGGAGCCTGTACTGTCTGTACACTGCCCTTACTAAAAAATGGCCAAAAACTAGGGTTTATAAGCCTTTTCCAGGCTGCTTCCAAACTGTCAGAGTTTTCTCACACCAAATGGGTTGATGGAGCCTCCTCCTAACCACTAGGCCTTGCCAAGACTCTCAGCTGAATTCTCCACAAGGAAATTTTCCAAAACCTTAGTACCCCTACAAGTTATGTGCCTTGCACTCCTTGTCTTCCCTAGTCGGACTCTGCCTGGCTCGCCTAGGGAAAGACTTTGCTAGCAACTCATGCACACACACAAGCCCTAAAACCTACCATATGTACAAGCATGGAGTCTAGGAACTATTCCCAAAGGGCCGTACAGTCTGTACGGTGGGAAAGTGGTCTAGCACTCCATTTCCTCAAAACTGTTTGGTTTAGACCAACAATAGGGTAAAAGAAAACTATTTACAAATGGTGCTTGAAAATTGAACAAGGAAGATAATTAATGTTACAAAATTCTTGTATGCTAACAACACTACATCCTAAAATCAAAACAGTAGCAGTTCTAATCCATTAAATCTCTATTAAGATGCAAAAATCAGAAATTGTAGCACAAAACGCTGTCTTCCTTCAATTTCACAAAATTTCACTACAACATCAATGCTTCCAACCTTGTTCCATGGTCGAAGCACACCTTAAATAAGCTCCGAAAATAGTTAAGCTCTTTTTGTCGAACCTAATGATGACCTAATGGCAAACATTATAAAATCCACTGTGTTTTTCAACCTTTGCCAACTTTTGAAAACTCAGCAAGATGAGCTTCTAAACTTATTCATCTCTTCACAACTTCTTTCCTAGAGAGAAAAAACACCTCTAATCTATCTTCACAATGGTCAACATGACCTTTATGAAAAAAAACAAAATTATCCTTCTAGATTTCCTATTTACCTAATGAAACTGCCTATTGTTCCTTAGGTGCTCCTGCACTAGCATCCTTTCGGTGAGACTTTAAGAAGTCACCGAGACTCTACCACGAAGGAAAAAATCTTCTGCCAATATGCATATCCTTTTTTCACAGGGATGATGATCGATGTCTTGCTGATAGGAACCTGTAGGTGAATCCCACTCGCTGTGACATTCCCGGGGTCTTGCCGATAGGCAACACAGATGCATATTTAACCAACTGCATTATGGGTCGGGGAGACCTTGATAATCTCATGCTGATAGGATCCCAATGTGAAACATTCAGACTTGATGGAACCCCTGCTAGTCGGCAAGACATCTGGAAGGTCTTGTCGACTTTGTCCTTAAAGGATAAATATGTCAAACTGATTGAGGCATGCTTTTCAACTGAGCTCCCTGTAACCTAGCATCAGATTCATGACTTTTTCCCTTGTGCGAATGTTCCATTTGGCCTTCTCAAACCTCTGTCACATGATTTATCTTGTCTGATTGAGCCCGTGGATGAAAAATTGGGCAACAATTCCCTTATGCAATGTAATTTTTTCCTAGGATCTTACTACATATATCCCCTTTAGTTATCCTATTACCCTAAACCCTAAACTCTAAAGTCTAAACCGTAAACCCTAAAGCCATCATTTTTTCTTAGGCTCTTAATGAAATTTGGCAGCCTTAGGAAACTCCACCAAATTTCATTCCCTTATGCCATGTAATTTTTTCCTAGGATCTTACTACATATATCCCCTTAAGTTATCCTATTATCCTAAACCCTAAACTCTAAAGTCTAAACCGTAAACCCTAAAGCCATCATTTTTTCTTAGGCTCTTAATGAAATTTGGTTTCCTTAGGAAACTCCACCAAATTTCATTCCCTTATGCCATGTAATTTTTTCCTAGGATCTTACTACATGTAGATCCCCTTAAGCTATCCTATTAAACCCTACCTAAACCCTAAAGCCATCATTTTTTCTTTAAAGGCTCTTAATGAAATTTGGTTTGCCTTGGGAAACTTCCCAAATTTTATTCTCTTGAGCCATGTCATTTCTCCTAGAACCTCACTAGACGTAAATCCCCTTAAGCCATCCTGTCACCCTAAATCAAATTCAATTTCTTAAGGGGATCAAAGAAGTGCTTAAAATTTGGTGATCAAAGTTGCCATCATGATCTAGGTTGGTTAGTTGAAACAAGAGTAGATCTCAATCAACTATTCCACAAGAAAATGTTCTTCACTAACTTGCAAGTTCATTAAATATTCCAAATTCTAAAGGTCCTAAACCCAACTCTAAATTCTAAACCCTAAACACTAAACCATTCATTTTGTCCTACCCAGGATCTTAAAGTGAAATTTGGTTGCCTTAGGAAACTCCACCAAATTTCATTCCCTTATGCCATGTAATTTTTTCCTAGGATCTTACTACATATATCCCCTTAAGTTATCCTATTACCCTAAACCCTAAAATCTAAAGTCTAAACCCTAAACCCTAAAGCCATCATTTTTTCTTAGGCTCTTAATGAAATTTGGTTGCCTTAAGGCAACTCCACCAAATTCATTCCCTTATGCCATGTAATTTTTTCCTAGGATCTTACTACATATATCCCCTTAAGTTATCCTATTCCCTAAACCCTAAACTCTAAGTAAACCCTAAAGCCATCATTTTTTCTTTAGGCTCTTAATGAAATTTGGTTGCCTTGGGAAACTTCACCAAATTTTATTCACTTGAACCACCATTTTCTCCTAGGACCTCACTAGACGTAAATCCCCTTAAGCTATCCTATTACCCTAAACCCTAAACTCTAAAGTCTAAACGCTAAATCCTAAAGCCATCATTTTTTCTTTAAAGGCTCTTAATGAAATTTGGTTGCATTGGGCAACTTCACCAAATTTAATTCACTTGAGCCATGCAATTTTCTCCTAGGACCTCACTAGACGTAAATCCCCTTAAGCCATCCTGTCACCCTAAATCGTAATTTTTATTTCTTAAGGGGATCAAAGAAGTTCTTAAAATTTGGTGATCAAAGTTGCCCAAGGCCCAACCAAATTTAACAATAATAAGATCCTACAAGATTATACAATATCAATAGTTAATTTTATTTTCATTCAAGTAACATGTGCCTTAGACATATAAATGAGGCTTACATATAATTTTATCATTTGTATTCAATTATTTAAGGCTATTTATATTGAATGGTTTAAAGGTATTTCCTAAACATGTATCTTACATCTTGAAATTACAAATCTAATGCAGGTTCACTCATATCTTAAAGACCACATGGATCCATTCAATAATATTCGACATTGGGAAAACATTTGATGTTGCAATTACTCGTGAGGCCGCTGATTTCTAGGTTGTTTACAAAACTTTCTACACAAAATGTGCAAACTTGAATAAATATATATATTAACCTAATTCAATTGTACATGCTTTAATTTTGATCTTGTAGGACTTTGTTAGTGCAACTTTCAGCCCTGACCCAGACATAGTTACACCACCAAGAGGACATGTAGAGTAGGTTCTAGAACAAATGGTAATTTCATTTTTTTATTATATTTAAAGTCAATTGTTATATTTAAAGTCAATTATAAATTTTAAATTGAATATATACATAATATGATATTTTTACATATTCTTTTTCTTTTATAGCATGAGACACATCTTGTAGTTGAGCATGTACAGACAGGTCCTGAAGAAGAGCCTAGTGCACAACCTCATAATACAGTACAATTAAAATATGATAAATTATAAATTAAATTGAATTAAAAAAAATTAATTGTAGAGTTGTACATCTATTTTTGAATTTCTTTGTCTTGTTTATGTAGATTGATTTAGAGAATTTAGAGTTTGCTTGAGGTGCAGGCATCAGGTAAGATATGATGGTAATTTAATTTTATGATGGATTATAAGTGCAAATTGTCATTAAATCATTTTATTGTCTTACATCCTCAATTTCATCTTTCTCTTATCTGAGTGTTTCAGATCATCCACATAGTATGCATGGTGTGAAGAGGTCTCTTGATTATAGAGATAGTACATGACCTAGAAACATGTGATTTTATGTGTTATATTTGTTTATTTCATGGACTATATTTCTTGTTTCTCATGTACTCTGTTGGACTTTATTTCATGCGCTTAATATATTGGTTTCATGCACTTAATATGTTACATAAATTATGGAATTTATTATTGTTTGAAATTTTAATTTACACATGTACATTTATGCATTTTATGTTCATAGTCAAGACATTAATATAGGACATTAATGTGAAATTTAGTGATCTCATACATGGATTAATATAGAAATTTTAATATTTATGCTTTACAAATTTAGTGATTTCATACATGATATACATGATATATACATTCAATAAATAGCTATAATTACTCAATGAACTTATTCAATTCCCGTCAATCAATAACCAGTCAATAAATCATAATTTACAAACAAAAGCAATCTATTTATATACTAGAAAGGATAAAATTTTAAGAAATAAACAATACCATAGAAGATTAGAGAATAAAAGCATTAATAAATACTATAAATAATAGTTCATCTAACACTAATTTATAAGTTGTCAAAACAAATAATGGCGTCTTAAGGGGGTGTCTAAAGGGGTCATAATAGAACGTGTTAATTAAGGGGATGTATTAAGGGGTCTTAAGGGGATGTCTAAAGGGGTCATAATAGAGCGTGTTAATTAAGGGGATGTCTTAAAGAGATGTAAGGAGATGTGGGGTGCAGCAGGCGTGTTGAGTGGGGGGATGGGGTGTAGGGGATGTCTAAAGGGGGTCATAATGGAATGTGTTGAGTGGGGGATGTCTTGG
The DNA here is from genome assembly GCA_007258455.2 of Sequoia sempervirens. Lineage (NCBI taxonomy): Eukaryota > Viridiplantae > Streptophyta > Pinopsida > Cupressales > Cupressaceae > Sequoia > Sequoia sempervirens. Next base: position 24,754 of record VDFB02169134.1, read on the forward strand.
GGGTGCAAGGGGATGTCTAAGGGGTCATAATAGAACATGTTGATTAAAGGGGATGTGTAGAGGTCTTGGGGATGTCACAAAGGGGTCATAATGAGGCGGTGTTAATTAAGGGGATGTCTTAAGGGGTCAAGGGGATGTCTAAAGGGGTCATAATAGAATGTGTTAGTGGGGGACTCAAAAGGTCCTGTCAGATGTCTTAAGGGGTCATATGCCTGTCAGGATGTCTTAAGGAGGTCTTAAGGGGGTGCCTTAAAGGTAAGGGGGTTTCTTAAGGGGATTACGTAAAGGGGTCTTATCATGTACAGGATATAATTGATTTAACAATAGTAATGCATGATATTTAGTGATTATACATAAACATAAAGTTTCAAAGTAGGAAAAGCATGCACATTTAGAAACAAAATATATAGAATATTGATTTGATACATAGTGCAGAGTATGTTTAATTTTGTAGTATGTATGTACATATATGTCATCTCAAAACAATGTTTACAAAATTTGGATATGCCATCTCAAGAACATCTCAAACTTGTGGCTATAATGTAGTAGGTCTTCACACCACCTGATATCAAAAAGGTACAAGCAATATCAATGAAATCATCAAAACATACATATTTTAATTTATATAAAACTATCTATATGTACAGAACTCAAGTACCTACATTTAAAAGTATTCCACACATGTTTGTAAGTTGAATCCAGGCATCCTCTCCTTTTGTTTCAAAGTATGAGATCAATGCAATGATGGCTTTAGGATACAAAAATGACAATAAATCAATTTTAACTATTAATGTCCAAGCAATATCAATATGTAATCAAAACATGTATTTAACTATAATTTAACTAATAATTACCT
>VDFB02169134.1:25709-55637 GCA_007258455.2 Sequoia sempervirens
TGGAACTCAAGGGTTACCATGAAAAGGATTAAAGCAAACATTGAGATTTATTTAAAAGATACAGTCATGAAGATATTAAAGATATCACATGCAAAACCCTAGTAGCTGGAGTAATGAATACAGTACCAAAGAGGATAGTGTGTTGGGGCAGATTTAGGAGATCTCCACATTATCTAATTACAGAGAAATACATCATTTACTTATTTTTTTAATTAAAAGAAATCATTGTAAACCCTATATAGGATACATTGATACTTCAAAAGCCTCTGAAGGAATTTGAGATTATGCAAATATATGTCAAGTAACATTCATAAGGTTTAGAAAATCTTGATCACTCTCTAGAATAGCCCATTAAACATAGGTTGTGCTTGAATGCACTACATAATTGATATAACACAACCACTCTGCATATCAACCAGAGTTATAGGCTCTTTATTGCAGCAAGAGGTAATCACTCTTCGATCATGCTATAATTACATCCTATCCTGTTAAACTTGAGACAACCTGAATGCACCCAATGATGATTGACACCTGCATTATACAACCTGAATTAACTACATTATATGAGTGCCTCCATTTCTATCACAACATAGCCACATTAAACTTGGGTCACACTTGAATGCATCCTGTATTTGTTATAGCACAATTGTGCCACATGATCAATAGAGTTATGGATCAAATAATTATAGTCACAAGAATCTGTTCGGTTGTGATCTTATGGTAATTCACAACAAAATATGGACGTAGAAGTCTCAAAAACCTTAACCTCATAAAATGAAATTTGATGAGATGTTGCTTTAAAATATGATTTTCAAGCTTGGAACTACAAATCACGACTTCACAAATTTGAATTACGCAAAAATACAATGAGCTACCCTCAACTTGTGATATCTTCTTGAATTTTTTTCTAATTTTTCCCAAAGAAAATTGTCCTTAGTTCTCCACAAATTGTCTCAAGTAGAGCAAAACACTGTTGCAATAAATTAGGCGCGAACTCACTTTTCTTTATATCGGCCACAATTTGATTTTTTTTAATTTTTCATGTTTGTAGAAAATTCAAGAAAAATGATAGCCAACATTTCGACGAACCCCAAGTTCATCGAAATTTTGACGAACGTCAGGGATAAACTTTCAAAAAAATGGAAATTACACATCAAATTTTACAAGCACCCGATGAACATCGAATTTTACATATTTTGTCAAACAGTTTCATCGGATTTTGCAATCAAATGTATTAGTGAGATATTTTCTAATTTTATTTTGATAATCTACTATTTTTCCACATGTGCAGAACAAGAACTTGATTTTCGGTGAAAACCTATATTTAATTAAACTAAAAAAACAAATACATAATAAAACCAAAACATATTAAAATTATATTCGATGGATAGCTAATTCCGAGGACTACCATCATCCAGTTGGGTCTATGAAGTCTCCTCCATTTTCATCCTCAACTTGAGCTTCAAAGGGAAAATTTTTGGGGAAAAGGGGGGTTCGAATGAACCCAGGTTTGACCAAACCCCCTCTTTTCCATTGTCTTTGTAAAAAAAATGCATAAAAAGTGGGACCCATCATTTAATATGGTTCTCTCGAGTTGGGGTCAATTTGAACCCCTTTTGGGTCCATTTGAACACACCAGTTCTTGCAAACCCCTAAAAAGGGAAAACAAAATTCATAGGAGCATTTTTGCAATTTTCCTTCCTCACTAGAATTGTAAACTAGTTTTGTGGGTTTACCCATGATCTTCATGGAGAGGATGGTTGTCATGATGCCATGTGTAGCTCGTACCATGGTTCAGTGGGAGTTGTTGGTAGTTTCGTGGATGCATCATTGGGTATGGTTACCTTCATGTGATTGGAGATATGTATTCTTGGTTTAGAGTGTTTGCTATTATGTCATGGTTTACTCTTGATACTAGTTTAGAGTTTGGCATATTACATGTTCTCTTGAGACCAAGATGTATGTTATGGTGCATGTGATCTCCTGGGAGGAGATGGTTAGATCATGTTGTCATGATAGGTCGGTAAAAGTACAAAGTTGTGTCACTTTATAAAGGAAACATTGATTCAACTTTTAAACTTGAATCATTAAAAAATGGCATATATGTTTTGAATTTTGAAATGATGTAAAGTAGTAAAATGTGTATTTTTTTAGTATATTTTATGTTTCTATTTTTTTTTTAAAAATTAAAAATTATTTTAAACTAGTTTTTAATAAATTAACACTATAATTTAGTTGTTGATAAAATGTTGAAAAATGAAGTTACATGAGACATCAAACTTTTATAGTAAATTTTATTTTTCTTCTTTAAATTTTTTTGTGTGTATTTATAACTTGAAACTTTAGTGCATGAATATATTTTTTTCTAATTTTGATAAATATATATTTTAAAATAAATATTTAAATGTGTGTGTATTAAAAAACAACCATTTCCATTCGATGTCAACTTTCATATTAAATATTTATCTTAAATATAGAAAAAAATTATATCACCTTGATATAGATTCTTTTATCTAGTGCATCATATTTTTTTTCAAAATTTTCATAAGTTTTAGTATTTTTCCTTGGCATGGTAATCAACCTAATATTTTGTGTTGATAACCTACTTTTAGTAAAAATAAAAAAAATATAAATAATAATTAAAGTATAAAAGCAAATATATATTTGAAAACTACACTTATGGATCTACAAAAGGGTATTTTAATATTTAAAAAAAAATGTTATTTACATGAGTAGGAGTTATTGAAATATAAAGTTTTTCAAACAATTTTATTTTTTTGGTAAATTGGCCTCAAACTGATTCTCCATATATTTTCAACCAACAATTTTAGTTGAAGAAGTTGTGTAAGTATCTAACTTAGTTAGAATGAATCTTACTAGATCATATGTTTGACCAAAATTTTTTTTTAGTTAGAAATACTTAAATTCAACTATGTTGATAAGTTGGCCAAAAGTGACAACTTTGTACTTTTACCTAGGTTTTTGATTTTGTAGTTGGAGCTTTGACATTGATCGTGGTAGTTCTCTTTGTATTGAGTACATTAATCATTTGCTTGATTACTTCATGATGACCTGCTATGTTGCATTTGGAGTTTGGCATGGATTGATTGGTTATAGGCACTCATGGATACTTAGAGATGCAGGTGATGGTGATGGTTGGAGTTCTCTTGTGATTAGAAACATTTTCTTGAGACAGTTACTCTTTGGAGGTTTCAACAGGAAGACCGAGGGACTTTCACCTGGGTATGGACGTGAGTTCATGATGGACCAATAGAGGATATTGTTCTTGCAGTGAGTCATGATGGCTTGGTTATCCTGGAGGAGCATTCTCATTCCCCACTCTTGGTCTACTCAGAAGTGCTTTATTTGAGAGGTATTTTCCCATTATATCTTTTAGATGTGTTATGTTTCATGCTTTGGTTTCTCATGGGATTGAGTTGATTCATGGTGTTATGGATACTCATTTGAGGATGGTTTATCATGAGTTTATATGCTTTATCTTTCATAGATATGGATCTTGAGCTATGGATAGTTAGTTATGGAGGATTCATTTTGAGGGATGTAATGGCATGGTTATCTCCTTGTGCATTTGAGTTTATGATATCATTCTTTAATGAGGATTGTTAGGAGATGGTTTATGGGCTGATTTCCAGTTTTGGGGATGGTTACTTTGAGTTTGATCTTCTTGATTAGAGAGGCTTACATCCATGTTGGCACTGTTACATTGATTCGTATGTTGTACTTTATCTATGAGATTGAGTGTTATGGATATTGTTGAGGCTTATCATTTGGGGTTGTTAGGAGATCATACTTGACACAATAGTACACATTTGAGGTGTTGGTAGGACATTATGGTTTATAGGGTTTCTCTCTTCATGGTTCCTTCCTAGATGTTCATGTATTGGGGAGGATGGTGGCAACATGTTTTGAGAGGTTATGCACTCTTTGGGTTGCATGTGTGGGTCATTGTTATTGTTCTTGGTACTTCATGCTTTTATTTACTTATCACACCCTGATATAGTGTTGATTGGTAGACTTGATATGCTTTGACATTACCTATGTAGTGGGAGTTCTTGGATATGTATGTTTTTCATTGAAAGGTTTGATAGAAAGAGCTTGATTGCGATTTATGGGTTGCATATGTTTTTGGCATGAGTTTACTAATGCATTGATACCTTGGAGGTATGAATGGTTGGATGTATTAGCATGTGTTGTGGATGCTATTTATGATCATGTGGGTTTTTCAGTTGACATAAGCTTGGTTAGAGCCTTTGTTATCACTTGGATTTGATGCTTGTGCTCATGGGTTAGTGCACTTTCACCTTGGCATGTTCCTTTTCTTCCATAAGTGGCACATTGGAGGATGAGAGGAGTTTTTTCTTGAGATGGTGGTCACTTTGTTCTTATTGTAAGTATCTTGATGGAGCACGAGAGTATTGAGGAGATTCATTTGGTTTCATGTATGGCTATGATGATGTATTTCATGTATTGATCCCTCATGCAATGCATACAACAAGTGGGAGAATGTTGAGATATGGTGTTGTACACCATTGCATAAATTGATTTATTATAATGTTGTAATTAAATAATTATTTAGTTGTGAAGCACCTTGGTGGTGTGGTTAATCACACTAGGTAATTATTTGGGGACCATTTGATGTTGTATTGTAACATTGTATTATTATTTAATGTGCGGGAGACATGTGATAATAATTTAATATTGAGAAAATATTAAATAAAGTGACGTCTTAGTACCCAATATTAAATAAGGGGTTAGTGGTTTTGTATTCACATGGTTTTGTGGTACATGGTTTTACCTTACCACTAGTTGTATTTTGTGTGAGCTTGTGTCTATAAAAGAAAACACATGTGTAGTGGTTTAGGTTGGCTGAGTGGGTTGGCTATCATTATTGAGTCTTTTTGATGAGTGCATTTGTGAAGCATAGCATGGAATGTGTGGATTCATGCTTGTACACATGAGAATGCATTGGAGAGCTTGATGCTTCAAAGGTATTCATTGTAACTTTTGTATTGCTTTATTGCTAAATAATATAATGGAGTATGGATGCTTGTGGAGGCTAGGTTTTTCCCTCTTGAGGGTTTTCCCAGGGTATATCTTGTGTTATCTTGTGGCTTTTCTATTTGATCTATGTATTGTGGTTGCTTGTATGCATGTTTATCTCTCCTGAGTTATGTAGGAAATGGATTAAGATCATGGGTTAAATGAAATATTTCCTAACAAGGCAATGATTATTTAGATCACACTCGTGGTGTTGGATATTGTGAGAGCTAAATAAACAAGATTTCTCAATGAAAATTATAGCCTTGATAACTTGATCCTGGCTTGTAAAATTAGTGAATGGGTTTACTAGTTGGGCCAAAATGCATTGTTGGTCAGATTATACTTTGATAAAGCTTATGAAAAATGTGATGGATTGCATTCTTTTATGTTATAATGGCCAAGTTTTGGGCCTAATATTCTTACACATGTGTTCAAATGCTATTCAAAGATTCCAATGCTCACCTTGTTATTAATAATTCAATGTGAAACTCAATTTATTTACAATGTACCATTAGATAAGGATGTCTTTTATCTCTATTTATTAATGTGCTTACAAAAAATGCTTTGGGTTATCTTTTATAAAAAAATGATTAGATAAAGCTCATACCAAGCATTATCAATCACTCAAAGTGCAATTTATATTAACTCACACTATGTTGATGACAACATATTATTTCTAAAAAAATTAGAAAAAGAACTAAATAATACCATTGACATTTTCAAAATTTATTGTTCTATATTTAGATCACAATTAGCTCATAATATGTCCAATTTTTTTATGTCTCAACTTGATCCTATTCTTAGGTGGATTCCTAAAGAGTGGAAACAAGTTAAATATGACGAGATAACTAGGTACCTTGCATTCCATTTAACTTGGGAATTTCCATTTTAGAGATGCAAAATTGGTTTCCCAACAAGCTTAAGAACATTTTTTCACTTGGGGCAATAAATTTCTATCATTAGTGAGAAAAATTTAACTTGGTAACAAAAATTTCCTTGCCAAACATGTACTACTTTTCAGGTTGGATGACTTAAAGAAAGCTTACGAGGATTTGAATAAATTAATTAAACAATTTTTGTGGATCAAACCAAGTGGGATGGTAATGTCAATTTTATAGGTACATCTTGTTATTATTGTATACAATCTTGATGTAAAGATAGCTTGAGAATCATATATCCCAAGAGAATTATGGGTTGAGAAATAAGTATAAATAGTTTCTAATATTTGTGTAATCATTAGTGCTTATAGCTCACTTTCTATGAAATTATGTATTCCCAAGGAATGTAACTTCTTAAAGGATTGAAGATGGTTGTCTTTTAATCATTTCAATTATCTTCCTTTAAAGGAAGTTTCTATTTAGATCCTTCCTTGTTGACCTCTTACTCCTTGTCTCAATCATAAATGGAAGCAATTGTAAATTTAGCTCCAAATTTTGGACCAAACTGAGTGCTCAAATTTGGAAAACAAAAGTTGATTTTGAAAAAAAAGTACTAACGTGGAAAATTTTATATTACACTTTTCCTGTTGGGGATAGATTGAAATGCATTATGGTTCAACTAATGAGATTCCCTTTTTTCCCATGTGTTGAAAACAAAATACATATCTTCTGGGACTATAAATTTGTTAAGAAGTAATGGATTTCTATTTTTAGAACTTTTCCTACTATTTTTTTGAGTTGAACTGGAAACAAGTTATTTTTAGTTTTGGTCTACATAATAATGTGATTGTTGATTTTATTAGACAATTCATTTTAAAGAATATTTAGAAAACTAGATGTACCATTTTATTTTCCAACAATTGTTATCAAGTAATTGTTACTCTAAGGCTTTACCCTAACATATTTCTTCAAGTTGCCTCTCTTTTCTTGCAACTTCAAGTCTTATCCAAGAAGAATGCAAAGGCCACATATTAACTTCAAAAAATCAAAGAGCAAGTTATGCAATTTCAAAATAATAACAAATTTTCCAATGTCAAGAAACTTTTCAGTTGATGAAATGTCAATGTTGTCTCTTTTAGCCCTCTACTATCTGATTTTTGTTTCTTGATAATGTTATTTAAGTTTATCTTCCATGTACTTGTTAATAACTCTTATTCTCTTTAATTTGTTTTGCTCTCTATATATGAAGATTTATATTAAAATGATCATAATATTAGAGAACTTAAAAAAAATTATACTAGCACTTGCACCTAAAAGAGGTTTAAGGATTACGCCAATAGAAAACTTTATGTATGTTAATATGTTATAGAGTATGTGTTTGTGTATGGATGCACTGCAAATTCTACTTGCATGTGGCTATAGATTAAACAATTAATAATAAGTGCTAAATAATGGAATGAAATAAACTTAGACAAGTCTAGATTTTTTCCTTAAAGAAATTAAGTATTGTTAGATTATGAAATGTTTGCAACAGATTTAAAACATAAAGCAATACAAATGAAAAAATAAAGTTGTCATTAAATTGACAAAAAAACTACAAATGAAAATAGAATGTTTTCATTAGTTGCCAAATCAATATTTATTTGTCTTTTATGTGATAAGTGATATTTTGGAGACTTTTACCTATTATTTTGGAGGCTTTTACCATTAAACAACAGCTGGTTTACCATTAAATGATAGCTGAAACTTACTTCCAGATAACTCAACAGTAGTTTGTAGGCATGAGACTTGTTTCATACTCAAATCTTAATTAAAATTAAAAAGATAAAATTATAAACATTTAAAAATTATGTAGCGTTCAAAAAATATGTCTCGAATATAAAAGGAAAGGATTCCAAAGTGTGTGCACAACATATCATTCAAGTGCTTTGATCTCAATGCCAGTACCTAATGTTCTATATACACTCAATATGAATGCTAGATGGTACATATCACTCAACTGAACAACTAAATGACAACTTTAAGTATTCAATCGGATTCCAAAACCAGAATAAAATCAAGAAGGATTTTCCCAAAATCTTAAACCATCACATATGATACTGTTTCACTTTCCACTGTGGGGGCTATGCTTAAAGACAAAGGAAAGCTCAATCAGCCTCATTTGTACTACATTATGCTAAAATCTTGCTACAATCGTACTACAATGCAATGGCTGAACTGTACTGTCCTCTTTTGTATCTATAATTTTAGAAAATTTTCACTGGAACGATATAGATAAAACGCGTCGATCCATGAGTTTAGTACTAATGAAACCAAGGGGTCCACATTAACTAGCACTTGTTTTGCGATTGAAACTTTGTTTTCACTGCACCAAAAACTTGACCATCAACATGCCTTTTATTTTTTGAGCCTTTCCACTTCTGAAGGAACTTTCCTTTTACCGTGGAGGGTCAAGGTCACCAAGGATTGAAATAGTACACCGCCCAAATTCTGAGTAATTGGGCATTGGCTATGGAGGCCGCAATTTGCACCGATGCGTCGATGGGCATCCCATGCCCTGCCATGCCTGACTGACCTGCCACTAGTTAACTGTTTTATTATTAGCCCATACCCACCAATCTGTTATCCGTAGCATCTAAGTCCACTGATAGAAAATAGCCTAAACTTAACTTGATAGGTAGGATATTAATGTGGGACGCACCAAATTTATCCCAACCACCAGGTAGATTTAATAGTCTAAACTTAACTTAATAGCATTTATTCGCCAACTACTATGAACATTGCGGCTTAAACTTGATTTGTTGTCCCGCCTAAATTCCATTTATGCCTAAATTTTCCACTCCACTATGCATTTGGGTCCTCTGGTTTCATTTCCGCTTCCATACACAGGTGGATTTTTCATATTTCCTTTAACGAACAGCTAGGTTCCTTTCAATATTGTTTTTTATATCTTTTAGTTCCTTTCAATATTGTTTTTTATCTTTTATTTTTCCTGTTTCAAACCCATTGCATATTATTTCAATATTGTAGGAGATTTTACATCATTTATTTCTATTATTTGAAACCCATTGCATATGATTTCACAAGGGTAAAATAATGGAGCAAATACACTTTTTATGATTTTATTACCCTAAAAATGATGCCCATGAAATGTAATATGGCTAGTGGGTAAGCGATTCCTATTTTATATGGCATGCACATCCTCTTTTTAATAGTGTTCCCATCTTTTTAGTCAGAGTTTTTTTTAGTTTATTAAATTTTCTCTATAAAAATTAAGAATTTAGATGAGATAAATGTTCTAGTTTTTTTTTTATATTGAATAAAGTTGAAGATCACACACACAATTGTGAAATACTGTTCAAATCAAACAGGGAAAATTAATAAAAAATAATAATTATTATAATATTTTATTGTATATACATACAAAATGAATTTAACAATACAACTAATTTAATCAAATTTTAATAGTAGCTAATAAAAATTATATATCTTTAATTTGATGATTACTCTATTTTATGGGTGCAGTTTTATCAATTTAGATGTGAATGTAGAAGTGCATTTTCTAAATAGTTAGTATATTAGAATCAAAGTAGTAATTGTTTATTATTAAATCCATTCTAAAAATATATAATATATTGAAATCAATGCACACTATTATTTAAAAGTTATATATATATATTCAAAATTAAAATTACAATATATTGATTGAATAAATTTTAACAATTATAAATAACATACTATATTTTTTATTATGGATAATTCTTCTTAATCAATTATAACAATATCATATTAATTATAAATTCTTTAACTATAAATTTTAGTAAAAAGAATCTATATGTTGTAATAATATATACTTATGTGTAGAGTGGACTAGTTGTAAGATATGGCACAAGTTGTAAGTTTGACTGCAATGAATCATGGTAAATATTTTAAGTGGTAATCAATCTTTGTTAAAGAAAAGCTTGATGCTTGTATTATGATAAATGAGAATTAAGTTAAAAGATTTGACTTACTCTATATAGAGAGATTGTTAAGTAAATTTTAAATGATTTTTAATAATATAATACAATTTTTTTTAGAAAACAAAGGTATTTTTGAAAGAGAAAATATTATAGTTATATCTAATAATATTTTTTTTATAAATTTTATAGTTATTTAGATAAATTATAAAATAAATTTAAAAATTATGCTATTGTTGTTCTTCATTATATAGGAAAAATTATCAATAAATTATTTATGGTTTATAGGGATCCTTCTAATTGAACATTATGTGCACATTTTAATAATCTTGAAAAAATAGTAGCAACATTATTTTTGTTATATAGAAGGAATTTATAATACTAACAAATTATCCATGGTTTATAGGGATCCTTCTAACCAAAGCTTATGAGTACTTTTCTATTTATAAAAAATTGATAGCATTTATTTTTATTATATGGAGAGATTTTTAATATTATTAAACTATCTATAATTTATAGGGGTTCCCTTAATCAAACATTATATTCATCTTTCAATAACCTTGAATACACTCTTCTCTCTCCAATAACCTCTTGATCCCCATGCAAGCCCTCTAGAGGGGTTTTTATCATACGTATAGCTACAAGTTAGCTTATTTTAACTTTAGTGAGGTTGAAAAACTAATTTTTTTCTTATGCTTTTGTAGATAATATTCAATTGATTAGTTTTTTAATACCTAAAAACATAAAAAGGATATGCCTACTTGTTAGTGTGAATTTTTTTACTACCTAACTAGTCATTATCCTACATAATTATTTGATTCATAATACACTTAAGTTTGAATTTAGATAGAATTAATTTTATCTTTTGTCCCACCTCATGTGAAGTATGCATGTGTCTCTTGTTTTGGTTGGACCCTAGTCCTACACAGAGGACAAGTAGAATGGGAAATAAACCACATTTCAATGCAGTCAACATGGAAAGTGTGCTTACAATTGGGAAGAAGCCTTCCCTTGTCATTCTCCTCAAAACCACACAAACAAACAACATAATCCAGACCTTCATAGCTGCTCTGCAATCTATAAACAAATAGAGGCAGGGCATCTATGACGACCTTGTCCAAACTAACAGTTATAATCACTAAAATCAGCAAATTAATACAGCTGCAACCATAGGTATAGTTGGGAATAATATGAAATACAACCAAGCCAACAATATATAATGATTTTTTAGAAATGACCACAAAATTGAAATTAAATACAAAACCTTTAAACTCAAAGTAATTTGTAAACCTCAATTGGAATTGGAAAAGAATTCTAAACCAACAGAAGTAATCTGCAAACCTTTGATCACAAACAGAGGATTCAAATACATCAAGTTACCATTATCTTTTTCTTAAAGCTGTTAATCATCCTTTCCTCAATGTGGTACCATTTCCACATAAATTCAGCTCATTACATATGCCAATGTTGAATAGTAAGATAATAATGATAGCAACTAAATCAAAATCAATTTAAGAATGGAAAATTGTTGCTACCCTATCTAGCTCACTGCTGATCTTGTTTAGAAGACAACCTTTTTCCAACTCACCGCTAATCACTAAGTCATATGCATTTTCCAATACTATCATAGCTTGGATAATAGCACTCTCTATCCAAACATCATATTTGAAACCAACTAGAATGATATTAATTTGCTTATGTGGATTGTGATCTGCTCCATTGCCACTGACAAAGAATGTCCTGGACGTGCAAGAAAAAAATAATTCAAATAAACTTTAGAAAGATTCCTATTAAGATGGTGAAATAATTATATAAACTTGTCATTAATTACATTAAATATATGTATCAATAAAATAACCCACTTTAGTACTATCAATTATTCACATTACTTTTGTCTCTAAGTAAAATTATGTCTACTTGGTAGATTTATATGTACCCCAGATGGAAGTCAACTTCCATTTGTCATGTGTAACCTAAAATGGGACAAATTAGCAAGTAGATTTGCATCTTCTAAGAGTGTAAATTAAGCCTTGAAAACAGTGTTTTAGGATAGAGAAATTTACTAGTGGTGGGTAGGATCCAATGATAGGTAGGAAAAGAGTACTTCTATGTCAAGGTTGCAAGGATAAATACAAAACCCTTATGGAGTGGGATCCTATGATAGTTTCTAGACATAGAATAGTATTTCTGTCCCTATGCTTGTAAGCTCAAAATTCTCCTAAGTGGTATCCAATGATATTTTATCTATTTTTTTTGTTTTAAATTTCTGCTCCTCACATTAGTTTGGGTAATTTTTTACTAACTGTGCATTATTTTTATTTGTTTATCATATTGGCCTATCCACATTTTCCTTAAGAGATAATTGTATCATTTTAAAATCCCATTTTTAACACTAGGGAAGTGCCACCATATAGAGCTTATAATATAGTAGTTGAGGTTCAAATAATTTAAGGAAAGTTTACTTATCTTAAGATGATAAAATAGGGCAATCAGATATGTTTTGGTATATTCTACTTAGAGTTATAGGCATATAAATTTTCTGTGGAGTTATATGCATAAAATATTCATAACTACAAATTTAGATTTGTGTATAAGGTTCAAATTAATGAATTTTTAATACAATCTAGATTATTTTTATAATTTGTGAATTTGATCTAATTAAGTTTAAGAATGATCTAATATATATTTTTATTTTATTTCTTACACGATTAAGAATAAGTGATTTTGAGTTAGTTCAAAAGTTATGATCAAAGTAGTAGATAGCTAACTTTTGAATTCTAAAATCAACTTGGATCTTTATTTATTTTAATTTCTATGATATGACCTATTGTAACTTGAAATCAGATTAATTCAATTTTATTTCTTGTTATGTTCCTTAAACCTAATTTTTCATACAAAGATGAATTGTATTTCCTCAAATTTAAATGAACCCAACACTCAAAACCTTCTAAAATTTTACCTTAAGGTTTTGACTTTTCTTATATCTATAATTTTTAGATTTGATATTTTTATTACTATGTCATTTATTCTAGATTTTATTAGAGTCTTGGGCTTTCATTATTTTATATATATCCCATCACCACCATCCCATCTTTTGATTGATTGAGTTTCATTATTATATCATTTACCATGGATCCTTACGAATTTTTATTTTGGGATTTCCCTCATGCATACATCATGGATTATGAGCTATTTTCATTCTTTCTTGATTCTCGTCCTTTTATCCTTAATTATTTTTCCTTATTTTATGACATAAATGATCCTACATGTTTCATGCATAAGATTGTAGAGTATTTGAGAAATGTTCCATCCTTTTTAGACTTATGCATGCCTTCCCATCTATATTAGAGGATTTTACTTTATTTATCTCCATGACTCATCATGATTCTTCATCTCATGAGATAAAAGATGGTGATACTTTAGTCCTAATCTCCCATAATACATATAGGTATATTCCTTCATATGGTGATGTTTCCTAGTAAGCATATATTAATACTTCATCATCTATAGCCTCTTTCCAAGAATCTACATCATTAGTAATAATTGCAATTCTTCATCTATACTTCATCATCTATACTTCATAATGTTGTCAATTCTTCATCCATAGCCTCTTTCCAAGAATCTACATCATTAATACCAATAGATTCCTTTACAATCCTAGGCTTATGAGTGTTAGTGTATAAAGAAATTTCACAAATTTATCCAAGTAATAATGTGTTGTGTCAATGGAATTGAAGTCATCGTATAAAATAATTGTATGTTTGGTTTGGATCATTGATGCCATTGTTAAGGGTACAAGTAGGTCTATTATTAAGACACCATGTTAATGTAAAAATTATGTTGTGGGAACAAATCGTGTAGTTTAAATCATGCCAACCTATAATGCAAAATCTAAACATCATCCCAAATCAGAACATTGTCCCATATAATCTTATTTGTAAATTGACTTTGTGGTAAAAGTCATTTTTAGAGAAATGATCTTATTTGTAAATTCATTGGGGTTCAATTGAATTTTAGGATGATAATAATTCCCATGTTTGTTTATATTCTTGAATTTATGGTAGAAGATTTAATTTTTTAAATACATATTTGAACAAGATAGAGGTCCACTAACCATCTTAATATTATTCAGAATGGGTAGGCCGAATAAATGGGAATCACTTATTTCTCTAGATGTGCAAGACATTCCCAACCAGGGAAATCATTTCTCAAGTGTTGACCTTGAATGGACACCTATTGGAGGTGACAATAGTGAGATAGACATATGTGCTGCAATCCCTCTTGAAAGACTCCCTCAGTTTGTCAAAGGAGAGGGTTTATTGGATAGTACAAAGACGATATTTGTACACAAATTGAATAGAAAGACTGACTTGATACAACCTAATGACCAGGAAATGAAGATGTACTCAAGGTTTGCTTATATTTAATATAATAGTGAAGCATGTCAAAACTTATATTTTCTATTTGTTATATTAATTAATATATATATATATATATTGTACATGTGAAAACAATTATTGGTGTGCTTTTGGCCTTGAGGACAAAAGAAATAACTCTAAAAACAAGAAAATGAAAGAAAGGTTTATCCAAAAAAGGGTTTGTTGAACCCACTTTCTTGTTAAGGTTATGTGGGGTAGACCAAATGTTGTAGTTATTACATATAATGATTTCAGTCATTGTGATGTTAAAGGTGAATTTTGTCATGGAAAAGATGACCCTTCTGGTGATCCAAGGAGTAGTGTTGCACCAAGGTTGTCAAATGAATGCAAATCATATATTGAATCCTTATTGCTAATGGGGGTGGGAATTGACACAATATGTGAACACTATTTAGACCCTAGTTTGACTCAGTTGATGAATAAGAGGGACACATATTTGTTAAGGAAAGATGTTTTGAATTGCATGGAATAGAGTACGCTCACTTCAATCCCAAAAGAATGAAGATGATGCAAAAAGTGTAAGCATGTGGCATATAGAGGAGAAAGACAACTTTTTTTATTATAAAAGACCAAAAAATGTGGAAAATATTCCATTTATGGTAGGCATCCAAACTCCATGGATGCAAGAAATGATGGTGAAACATTCACATAATGCAATTATTGCTATGGATTCCACATTCTCAATGAATAAATACGGTGTAAGTAAAACAATTTTAATTGTATTTATGGATCTTAATGAAATCATTAATTTCTTCTACCAAAAATAAAATAATTTATCCAGTTTATTCATGTGTAGTATCAGTTATATACTTTGCTTGTATTCGATGAACAAGAGGCTGGTATACCTGTTGCATGGGCCATATCCTCAAGAAATAAAGTCGAGGATATAAATGAATGGCTGATAGAAGTTTATAAAAGAGGGAAACAATGTAACCTGGCTGATGCAAGAAGTTGGGTATACAAAAAGCTCAAAAAGTGGAAATGTTTTTGCTATTTTTCAGAATTTGTCACACTTGGACTAAAAATTTGAGGCACTTGCACAATGAATCTTAAAAAAAGTCAGTAATATGAAATCTATCATTTTGAATCTAGTATCCAAATATGTAAATTATTAAAATACCTAGATTATAAAAATGAAATTTTGATAGGGATCTATAAAAACCACTTTTTAAAAGTCCCTATTTTTTTACCATACCAAGCAGGTGTACAGACAACACTTTTTGACTCAAATAAAATTATTTTGCTAATTAATTTTGGGAAAAGAGAACTAACAACATGAAGTTTGATGTGGATTTTTTTTTGTAATTTTTGGTTGAATTTTTTTTTTATTAAATTTTTATTGGCCTTAATTGATGTTTTTTAAAATCAACGTGTAAGACAACATAATTGGACCTAAACAAAACATTTTTTGACTCTTTTTTTCATTGTGTAGAGAATTGTATGAAGTTTGATGCCATATAATTTATTTTACAAGAAACTTAACCAATAAAAAGTTATTAAAAAATCAAAAAAACCTGATATTTCAAGTTTAAGGACTAGTTTGCTTAGAAATTAATTAAAAAATAGAAAAAATAATCCAATATTAACAAAAGTTATATATTTAGAAAGTAGACATTGTGTTCTCTAATGGGTTTTAATTTTATAGATTCATTCAGAAAAAAAGTCCATCAGCTATGTTGTCAAAGTTGGACATTCTTCTTCAATCTACCTTAGTTTTTTAGTTGTAGGTCAAAGGCTAAGGCTTGGATTGCCAAGCCTTTCCAAGCCTAAAACCAAGGCTGGATGTGGTGTGGAAATTCAATTTTTAAATAACGCGTACGCGTTACAGAAACGCGTACGCGTTATTCAAATGAAACGCGTACGCGTTGCATAACGCATACGCGTTACCCATTGACCTGTTTATTTAAAAAAAAACCTTTGTAAAACGTGTACACGTTTCAAGTGTGGAAATTCAATTTTTAAATAACGTGTACGCGTTGTAGAAACGCGTACGCATTATTCAAATGAAACGCGTACGTATTTCATAACGCATATGCGTTACCCATTGACCCGTTTATTTTAAAAAAATAAATACTTTCGCAAAACGCTTACGCGTTTCTGGTTCGCATACCCATAGCTGAGCATGTACACATTCGGATTCTAGCTCGGGTACCCAATCCGTAATGTGTACGCGTTTCCTTCGAAACTTTTTGTTTTTCCTGAAATTTCTCGTCTTCGTGTACTCAACTTCTTGCTTTTACCCGTAAAGAAGATTGGAATGTCAATGCATTTATGAAAAACGATGCTAGTGATGAGATTGAAACAATTGAGTTTTTATTGGCCTTAATCTTTTATTTAAACTGAAGTTAACTCGTTGTAATTGCTTAATATTTAGTCTATAAAAAGATGAACATTACACTTATCCTCGTAACTTGTAGATTATCCTTTGATTTCTGGGTACTTTTATGTATTTGGAATGTACGTAGGGCATGGTTGAAGAATGTCTATAGGTAAGTCAATCTTTTATTAAAATACATGGAATAACTGAACATTACATGTTCGAATTTCATAGCTTGATATTATGTTTTATAATCCAAGTATGTCAGTAATAATGATGTTGGGACTAATATGTTCGATAGATTGGGTGAGATAATGTATGCAATGAGTGATGATGAAGACATCACTACTCATCTGATAACAAATTTCATGGAGGAATTCAAAAAGGAGAAGAAATTTATTGACTACTTTCAACAAACTTGGTGTCATGATGAAACTCGTATTGGTAAGCTCATTGAATTATTCATTATGATTTTGTATCCATTTATATTGTTTAACTTGTTTTTTATTTATACTAAGACATCATTTTGTGGGTTTGTATAGCAATGTGGGCAAAAAATTATAGAGGTTTCCCTCATGCAAGTCAAGAAACCAATGCTTCCATAGAGTCGTACCATTGCCACATTAAGGGTCACTATTTAAGTGATCGTGCTAAGAGGTGCATGAGGAGAATGGATTGGCTTATCCATACACTTCTGCATAGGGTAGAGCCATTCTACAAAAATAAAAGATATTTGCAATTATCTGGGTTTCTGACTAACTTCAAAAAAGAACGATATTACACAATTGCATTAGAGAGGTAAAAAAAATACCAGATACAGATTGTTGCCCATATGATCTCCTCCCTAAAACATACCAAATAAGAAGCCAAACAACTCCAACAAAATGGTACCTTGTTAGAAAATATGGACCAAATTTGCATGTGTGTGACTGTCAGTGGGCAAAGAAGGGAAACACATGCAAACATGTGTTAAAGATTTTAGATCTTCTAAAGAGAAACAAAATAAATGAGCAAGATCAAGTTGTTGGTAAGGCTCATTTGAGATTTAAGTTTAATATTTATATGTTAAATGATTATTATTATTTTTCAAAAATAACTAAATTAATCTCATTGAATTATAGATGGCGCTGCTCCATTGCTTGATGGTGATGAGAATGTTAGAGGGAGTTTCAGTCATGGAAACAATACCATTGGTAATATTGATATGGTATTTCCAATTAAATATTAGTTTTTTTTACATGGCTCACAAAATTAATTAAATCTTAATCGAATTATAGATGGTTGCAATCAAATAGAAGATCAAGATGTGCTTGGGATTGCCATTGGTGAAGACCAAAGAACAAGTAAATCTCAATGTCACCATTTTATAATAAAATATTAAGATATTTTTAGATTTAATCATTTTTTTTTGTATTACATATGGCTAGAAATCATCTGATGCTTCAAATGATAACTTTTGAAATTCTATTGATTATTTAAATCATCTACTCCAAAATTTACCAACTAGTGAAGATGAAAAAGATTTTTTTTGTCAATGTATTGAGAGATCACGAAAAGATATTCATACATATCTTCCTTCCTCTTCCACATTTACATCAATCCTTGGTTCAGATAACATGTCTACGAGACAAATATCACCATGGTCCAGTCCAAGAAAAATGTGTAAATGTCGTTCAATTCATCAAAGAGACAATGCCATTTCTGAAGACTTGAATGAAACAATTAAGGACTATGAAAATTTTCAATTCCCCTCTATAGGATGTAGAAAGAAAAAGAAGAAAAAGGTCATTAAATGCTCAGGCATCTCAATAGAAGAAGAAAGAGTTAGTATTATGCAACAACACAGTAAGTATATTTTTTTTAAAGAATTTTAGTAATTTGCATAACAATACTTTTTTATTTTATTTCATATGTTAAATACATGTCATTGTAGGTTTGGATGATCAAGAAAGTACTCAAAGACATCAATTACCTTTCTCTATTGATCTAAACCAAACAATAACAGATGAAATACAACTTATAGATGGTAATTTTTTAACTATTAAGTGTGTTTATTAACTTTATAGGCAATTAGTCAATTCCTATCTCTAATCAAATTTCTAATCTTTATAAATTTACTATTGTTTATATTAATTACATAATGTAGTTTTACACTTGAAAAATTTATCTATGTTGATATGTTAAATATGTGTGTCATTGAAGCTTCAGAGGATCAAAAAAATAGTAGAGAATATATGTTACCTTTTTCTATTGATCTTAACCAAGAAATGACAATGGAGATAGTGCAAAGTGGAGATGGTATAAAAATTATAGAACACACTTCAATCAATTTTATGTTTTTAATTTGTAAATTATTTTTTTCTACGTTGATGTCTTAAATGTGCATGTTATTGTGGCTTTAGATGATCAACAAAACACCCAACAACATATGTTACCATTTTCTATTGATCTTAACCGAGAAGCAACAACAATGGATGTAATGCAAAGTAAAGATGGCAACAATATGGTAATTTGAAATTTCTAAATTATAGATAAGTTTTTATTTGGTGGTCTAATTTATTTACCATTTAGCTAATTAATCAAATTTATGGTTTGACTTGTTATTGTGTAGTCAAATTTTCATCCATCAAGTGGCATGAGGAGGCTAGATTTTGATGATCCACCACAAATGTAAGATTTGTCTGAGACATAAGATCAATTGGACTATTGGAAGGTGTAGTTATTCTACATACACTTGGTATGTAGATCTTGAGATGGCATATGTAACATTTTGTAAAAAAAAAATTGAGTTGGTATAAATGCCAATTTTGTATATGTGTAGAGAATTATTCTACAATTTTATATATAAAAGTCTATATACAATATAATTTTTGTTGACCCCTTTGACATAGGTTTTGGTTGATGTGAAGGGTTGATTTTGACACTTATAGTGTTGGCATATATTTTGAGGTATTTTGTATTTAATGATCATCAAGGTTTAGTTTGGTTTGGTACATTTCTGGTGATACCTTTTTTTGCATACATTTCTGTAATTCATTGAAGGCTTAGTTCTATTGGTTTGGTCACAAAGGCAACATAAATTGTTTAGTCACAAAAGGTAGTTTTTATATTGCATTATATTTTTAAAATTCATCAGCCATTATCTTTGCTTATTTTATCAAGACTCACTGTATTCTATAAAGTTGTTAACTGATCTCAATTGTTCTTCAAACTGTCAAATTCTTTATTTTCAAACTACATTTAGATCACTACTAAGTCTGTTGTTATATAGTGTCTTTCCTATTGTTTGGGTGCTACATTGTCATCTTAATGTCTAAGAGAAGATTTATTATGGCACCTTTCTGTTGAACTCTTAAGTCCATGAAACAAGAGTAAAATGGTGTTTAAAAATTGTAAAAAAAATGCAACAAAATGCCAAATTGGAGAATATGAAGGTTAAGTAGTTAGGTAGTTAGTTATAGGCATTGGAAATTCTTTTTAAAGGAATTTGATCAATCTCAAAGGTCGAGGAAGGTCTAGGGAAGGTGTATGATTGAAGAATCAATAAAAATACTCAATTTTTAGTGAATTTTTCTATGTTTTCAGAGTTGCAGGCCATTGTACGGCCACATTTTATATTAGAAAACTTCCCTCCTCCATTATAGAAGATAGCCACTTGAGTCTACTTGTAAATGAATTTTGTTTCATTAAAAATCATTAAGTTTTGAGAAAGTTATGAAGTTTTTTCTTCAGGCGGGTGAAATCTTCATTAGGGTTAATAGTGAGAAGATTAATTCGTGTTTCTCTTTTGTTTGGTGGTGAAATTCCTTGGTTTTTGGTGAGAATATCTTATTGTGATTCAAAACTTGGATCCAAATAAATAGGCACAATTACATCCAGGAAAATTACATCTAATATATTAAGAACTCAAAATCTTATTATAGAGAGATACATTCTCTCTTATTCTCTTACAAAATATGTTATTCTGAACACTTATGCATAATTATAATGTTTTATGGAAACCTCCCAAATGTCTCCATTTCTTTTCGTTCCCTTTGGGATTAGGTAAGGCCAGTGCCCTTTCAAACAGATACATTTATCACATGTTCATTATGTACTACCAAAATGCATTCACTTACCAAAACCTGCTTTAAGTTTTATCACCATGGTCAAAGTTGTGGTTCTTTAGGGTGCTACCTTCATTCGCCCAGCCAATTTCTCCAACTTTGCATAGCTCTCCAAGTGCTGCTGGAATAATCGGCCTATATTCATATATGATCCATGGAATAATTAAAACCTAAGCCTAGTTAAACCTTTACCCTAACCTAACATTAATCCTAACACTAACCATAATTGAACTCTAACCCTAATCCTCATTGAGTCGTAACCCTAACCCAACCATAACCCTAACTTTTATCCTAAGCTATATATCCTATAACTCTAATTAAAACCTAATCCTAGTTGAACCTTTACCCTAACCTAACATTAATCCTAACACTAACCATAATTGAACTCTAACCCTAATCCTCATTGAGTCACAACCCTAACCCAACCATAACCCTAACTTTTATCCTAAGCTATATCCTATAACTCTAAACTTAACCCTAATCGAACCCTACCCTAACACTTGCCATAATTAAACCCTAATCAAGAATCTCAACCCTAACATAACCTTAACCCTAATTGAACTCTAATCATAATTGATCCCTAACCCTATTTCTAATTCACCTATAATCCTAATTGATCCGGGCTATCCCTAATTAAATTGTAATCATAATTATAACCTATTTTTAAATAATAATATATACATAGATAATAATAATGTTATATAAATTATTTTTAAATTATATGGTAAATTTAAGTGTAGATATACTTTTTAATTACATTAATAAAATAAAGATAGATACGCTAGTTTTAAATATATATTTTTTAAATTTATTTTTATGTGTCCTAATAAATTTAATATTTAAATGTGTAATTTTAAATTGATTTTGGATGTGCACTTATTATGAAAAACCTTTATATTAGATTGCATATTTAGGTTCCTATATTTTTGTATGATTTTAGTAAAACTTAAATTTATGTTATTTATTTATTTTTTATAGATATACATTGACTTTGAATAAAATGAAATATGAATGATTTTTTCTTTTTCAAATATCTTCAATTTTTTAAAAATATTAAATATTTTTTTTTATGTCTAATAGTAAATTTAGAATATTTATTTTTATTCTATTATTAAAAAAAATTGCAATGACGTCAAATATTGTTTTTTCTTTTTAAAAAAATTTCAATATTTTTTAATTTTAAGTATATTAATTTAGAAACTCATGTAAATTTAAGAAAGTTTTCATACTTAATTTTTAAGATTTTAGAAACTCCTTTTTATGTGTGTTAATCTATTTAAAAATATTAAGAGATATATTGCTCTAAAAAGATTTTTAATGTTTCATAATTTAAAGTATATTAATTTAGAAACTTAGTTTTAGATAAAATAGTAAATTTAGAATATATTTCTTTTATGCTTCTTTTATACTTATTTTTAAAATTTCAGAAATTCTAACTATTTTACTTATTATTTTTATTTAATTTAAAATAAATTAATTTAGAAACTTACTTTTACATGAAATGGTAAACTAGAATATTTCTTTTATACTTAATTTTCTAAATTTTGGCAACTCTAGTTATTTCACTTATTATTTTTATTATATTTAATAAATTTAATTTAAAATTAAATATATGCTAGAGTTACAATTAGTGTTAATATTATATTTAGTGTTGAAATTAGTGTTAGTGTGAAAATTAAAATGAATATCAATCTTAAAATTAAGATGAGTGTTAGTGTTATAATTTGTATTCAAATTAAAATTAACATTATTGTTAATATCAATGTGAGAATTTAAATTTTATGAATCTCATTACATTAAAACTATCATTTCATTAAGATAATGATGCAACATGTTTATAATTGTTATTTTTTTATATATATATTTGAAATTCAATAAAAAATAAAAATAAAGATGGGACAAGTGATATCTCTTTTAGTAACAATGACGTGGCTATCAAATATAATGTAACAAAAAAATAAAAAGGAAGGGTATTTCAAATCTGTGCATTCACTAAATTTTTTTTTTACTGATGCAAACCACTAACGATTTTAATAAGATTGCTTCAAATTGATAGGATGTAAAATGAAATTCACTAAATAAACTTTAAAAGAACTCAAGAAAATCCCTAAAGTAATGTAACATACACCTATACTTCCACTATTCATAATGCATACCAAAAGGTTAAAAGAATGAAACCTTTACATTCTTGAACAAAGCTTAATCGTTTATGGTTGGCTGAGGTTCCAATCTATGAATGTTGTATCGCATTCTCCAAAAAATATATGAGTAAACTATAACATATTACAAGGTATGTTAGTAATTATGCGCTGAAGCAAACATAATCTTTTCTTTGCGAGGATAAATCATGTTGCCCTTTGTGTGTGAATTGACCTATTTAATCATCATCCACTTCAGACTCCAGCTAGGCCCACTGTGCCACGTGGCGAAATCTCGCAATTTCTCGAGGATTAACCCGTGAGCATGTTGGAATTGCGACCTGGCAGGGTGTGGCTGAGATTTGGTCGCATTTTATGTTTATTTCTGACCGTTGATTTTATCTCCTCCATTTTTGTTTCCCTAACCTCTCCGTTGCTTCTGCAAAATGCTTGAGCTCTGCACTTTCACGAGGTTTCCTTCCTGTCGCACAAGCTTGAAGGTTTCTCAATACTTTTTGATGAATCTGCTGAATGCGTTTTGTGCATACTCTGTGGTCATAGCACTCCCTTCATTCGTCAAGCTCTTGCATTTCTTCAATGGCGGCCACTCTGGAATTTGTTTCCTCTCAGCATGAATTGTGGCCTCAAACCCTTTTCTCTACTTGCTATGCATTCTATTCTCCATGCATTGTTGAATTTCCATATCATTAAGCGCTGGGATTGAATCACATTGCATTTTCTGAGAGTTTCTAAAGCGCTTTCAACAATCCATTCTGTTTATTACTGCTCCCTGTGCGCGCCTCTGTTCATTGACATTGTTTCAAAAGTTTCTAGAGTATTCTCAACAGATCCACTTTTTGTTTATGAGCTGAAGTCTAGGGTGAATGGACTGCATGGAAGTCTAGGGCGTATGGAACGAGGACTGACGGGGACTAGTAGATGCGACACTGGCACAACAGGTATTTTAGGTTAGGAGCTACGATCATGGGAAGCACAACAGGTATGTCAAGATGGATGGCAACGGATGGCCATCGATGCCATGTGGTGCAAATTGTCACTCCTATAGACATTGTCGAGTAATTACATGAATGCCGTACTCCTTGACAATATTCCTTAACCAACCTGAGCGGCTCCCCACAATGATTACGCCTTTCAATTCAATAGACTGTTTAGTCTCGTGGACATCATTAAAATCTTTCATTCATTGATACCTTGGGTAAAATGTTAGACGCATGGGTAACCACTTGTGGGCCATCTAGATGGTAAGTTACTTTCTCTGTTTACGTGTTCCACACATGCACGACTTATCTTGCATCGATGAAATGAAATGAGATTTTAGTGACCTATATCAGTTGTATAAGTGTATAATGTTAGATATAAGAGTTGTTTAATTATTTTATGATTTTATTATAGATTTTGGTTAAAAAATTTGTTTGTCTTTTTACTTTTGTGTTGTTTCACTTTTTCAAATAAAATAGTTGGGTTGTCTCCTTTCAAGTTGTCTTCTTTTTACAAAGATACTATTGTAGAATGTGCACTTCATGATATAATATCATTTTATCTCCAACATCTTTTTGTTACAAAATAGGCATGTTTCCATTTTTAGTTATTGTTTATTTGTTGGTCTTGCATCAATGCAAGATAGTCCTTTAACTAGGCCATTAACATTTTCACCTTCTATTTATTTATTACTCCTATGTAGATTTTCCATCGTAGTCCCAAGTGAGGTTAAACTCTTTAATATAGTATGGTTTCTTCCAACCAATTTGTTTTGTCTATGTGGTAGTCTTGAACTTCCTCACATACTTTTTTATTTCTTCATTAGTGTTTGGATGCTCTTACATGTTAAAAGTCTTATTTACTCATCCACTTATCGTTCTACTTGTTCTTCTTTTTACTTAACTCTTCTTTGATCACTATTCTAGACTAAAGATGGTTCTCCATTTTTAATTTATTTTATCAACAATATTTCTCCATGTGTGTGTATACATACATACATATACAAACATAGATATACCTCCATATAGACATATATGAACACACACACATACACATACACATATGTATGTATCTATATATACATGACAAGTAAGAGGTATTTTCCATAAGGTGTCAAATCTTATGATATTTATATTAGGATTTGAATGCATTATTTTCAATAAAAAATTATTGATCCAAATTTCATGAGCAAATTTTCAAATCATTTCATCTCTTATGAGAATGAATAGTCCATGTATCACTCGTTGCATCTAGGTAATGTTCATAAGGGTGAAACATGAAGCCTTCTTAGGAGGTCAACCATCTTTAGTACTACTATAATTCAAGCATGCTTAACCATCAAGTTTCCTCAAGATCAAGCCCACACAGATCGCTACCCTATTTGCAAAAAAAATAACAAGTGTTGTGCTTTTATGATCCATTCATTATAGAGTCCCTTTAGTTCATCTATTGACTATAAGGAAGTTAAGGTAGTGGAACAACTTTCTACACTAATCTTGAGAGAAGAGTTATGCATAAAATTTCAAATCTTTACAACAATTACAAAAACCAAATAAAAATAAACATAAATATTATGCATACCACAACAAATTGATTTACGTGGGGAAAACTCTTTTAGGAGAGAATCCCCACACTCCAAAAAATGCTTGATATATTATTAAAAAATCAGCAAGATTACAATATACTTGTAGAGAAAGCTTCTCACAAGAGTATCGCCAACCATAGATTCAAAGACAACTCAATAGCTAGATCAAAATCTCACACAATACAACAATATAATATGCAATTATAATACAATGCCCTCATAAAATAGGGTTGCCTTCTAGAGCAAGTGAAGCCAACACAATCTTCGTCGTTAGTTCTATGACCTAATGCTGAACGATCCACATTTACAATGATAAAATATATATAATCTGTTATAATTGCAAGGTTGAGACATCATTTTTCCTAACAAATTGATAAGTATGAAGTATTTTTTGTAGTGTATCAAATTATGATATTTATATCACGATTCAATTGCATCATTTTGAATCAAACTCATTGATCGATATTTCATGAATAGTGGTTCACATGAACCCATCTCTCATGAGAATGAATGGTCCACTTAACACTCATTACATCTAGTTGATGCTCACAATGGTGAAATATTAAGCCTTCCTAGGAGGTCATCCATCCTATTACTACGTTGACCCAAGCATACATAACCAAGGAGTTTCCACCAAGATCAAGACCACTTAATTTGCTACCCTATTTGCGAAACCTTCAACAAATGTTGTGCCATACGAACCATTTATTATAGAGTCACTAAGTTAGCTCATGCATTAACAAGTAGGAGGTATTTTCTATTTTATATAGTCTTTTGAAAGATATATATATGCTAATGGATGAAACAAAATATAAAATAGAGTCTCCAAAAGCCAGCGAAAGAATCCAAAAGTGGATTGCCATCGTTTTAAAATCATCACTATTTTGGAACTTTCTCATTTACATGTACAGACAAATTGTATAATCAGCTAAGTTCAGCTTTTTACAAGTTTAATGAAAAAATTGCGAGTTCAATCTAACTAACCGACGCCCGTAATCTAGTCCTGTGGGCAGTCTTCGTTACCGCTAGTTAGTAAACAGTGGTTAAACACCAGCCTGGTAGGCAGATACCATAAGCTGAATCTCAGCGCGGTATAACTGAGGATGTAACCGGGGTCGACTGGTCACCAGTCTCATACAAAGTGGTCGTGGATAACACATCGCTAGGCCGAACGGGATCGCCGTAAACAAAGACAGGTACAGGCATAGTCGTCGGAATATACGGCAACGCCTGCTCGAATCTCAACGCCTTAACAACCTGCCTCATGGAAGGTCTGGCCGTCGGATCAGGATGAGAACTCCACAATCCCACCATCAGCAATCGCTCCATCTCGTTGCTGTCAAATTCCGCACGCAGGCTCTCGGCCGCCGCATCCAAAACCCTGCCCTGGCCATACAAATCCCAAACCCACTGCACCAGCCTCTTGTTATAATTTCCTCTCAGCCTTTCGTCCAAAGCCCGCCTTCCGCAGGCTATTTCCAGAGCAACTGCGCCAAAACTGTACACGTCCGATTCCGGAGTCGCCTTTCCCGTTATCACAGATTCCGGCGCTAGATAACCTAAGGTTCCTGCAACTACCGTGGTGTGAGAAAAGGTATCTGAATCGCGCTCCACAAGCCTCGCCAGCCCAAAGTCACCCAGCTTTGCATTGAAATTGGAATCCAGCATTACATTGCTGGACTTGATGTCCCTGTGCAGAATACATTGGTCCCAGTCCTCGTGAAGATAAACCAGAGCGGAGGCAATGCCACAGGCTATATTATACCTGCGGTTCCAATCCAGAGCACCTGATTCCTCGCGGTCCGCAAAAATACGCTTATCCAGACTTCCGTTGGGCATGTATTCATAGACGAGCAGCAGTTCTCCTCTTTCGTGACACCAGCCCAAGAGCTGGACCAGGTTACGGTGCCCTAATCTCGTGATTATGCTAACCTCCGATACATACTCCTTCTTGCCCTGTTTCGAACCCTCAGAAATCCGCTTCACCGCCACAACCTCATTCGTGTCCGGGAAAACTCCTCTGTATACAGATCCAAAACCCCCCTGTCCGAGCTTTTGGTTCTCGCTGAAGTTTCTGGTGGCGGCGTTCAACTCAGCGTATGTGAACTTCCGCGGGCCTTGCGCAAACTCTTCGTCCAGTGCCATTTCACTCTCACGCTCTGTTTTTGTCCGTCCCCTGTGCCTGCCCCGCCGCCACCACCAGACGGCGGCGAATGTGAAGACGCAGACAGCGGCTGAGCCGCTGATGATTACAGCTATCAGAACTCTTATATAACGCTTTCCCCTCGACTTTCTGTTCCCCTGACCTGCAATACTGAAGAAGGAAGCGTTCCAGGAGGTTTTGCAGGTGAGATTCCATGAGGCCAGGGTGTGATTCTCTGTTCCCAATGATGTCGAAGCCGAGAAGCCAGCCATGACATTCTCGGGAAGAAACTTGGCCAGATCTATCTCATAGCTCAACACAGGAGCCGATGGTTTCGACGCATTACGGGACAAAAATACTTGAAGCCTCTTCATCTGCCCATCATAATCCACCCATGCGTCCCATCTTTTCCCGTCTTTCAGACTTCCGGAAACCACCGAATAATATTTGGCCGAAACCACTGTATCAACATCGATTCCCACATGGTTGTCATTCGGATCGTGGGAATTTTGATCTGTGTCGAACTCTACGGCAACTATTTGATTTTTCGGATTTTCTATTGTGGACGAATTGAAAAGGCCAAGGAATTTACCTGCAGAGAGCACCGGTGTCCTAAAATCAAGCGGTGCCATGAAGAAAGCCATGCCTCCCCCTGCCCCAAACTTGTTACCCACAGATGGATTGATTGTGAATTCAAAGTGAGTTGAGAAAGTTGCGAGAGCCCCGGAAGATTTGTCCCACACTGGAATGGATTTGTCATAAACCGCCCAGCCGACACTGTAGGTTTTGCCGCCTCGATCTGTGGTGAGTTCGATGAGATTCCTGTCATCGCTGCGCTGAAAGTAAGAATCATACAAGAGCTTAATGTGGTCCCCATGAGAGTTGTCGAAGGAAGGAAAATTAAAGCTGAGGCTGCTTCCTCCTTTACCAGCGGCTAAACAAGTAGCAGCATAAAACGTTAGGAAAGCAAGAAAAAAACTCATTTTGGAAAGGCTCTGGTTCGGCCTTCCTGGTATAAGAGATATATTGAAACCTAGCATTTGTTCTGGGCTCATCGGTCTCAGAGAAAAGCTGCATCTAAGATGGGTTTTACTGGCGCCAGCTCCAATATGATCCACCCTTTAAAATTCAAGTGCAGAATAATGATACCGAATCCAGTTGACTAAAAAATGGTTCAGTGTTCCAGTTCAAAGCCACTTCCTTTAGTCTTCTGAGTGATCGGACCGCCGCCGACTAGAGAAACCACTTATTTCAGCCTTCCATGCCCAGTATTTCCAGCTTCCACTGAGGACGTTTTAGACCAACTTCTCTTGAGCACATGTAATGAGTGGCGTTTCAAAAGTAAGTGGGTCGACCATCTATTTTGACGTTGTTAATACGTCAGCGTTCTCTTTAGCCTGGTTAAGTTGAGAAAATCAAATTAAATATTACAGATGTTTAACCTGAACCCACACCACTCCACAACCCCAGCTAATCAGAGTAAAAATTAATATGATCGTACTGCATAACAAGTGATCCATTTTGCGTAACTCCTAAAGTAAGATTTAATTATTAGTGCAGTTCATGCCTTCAATTATTTTATAAAACTCAAAAGTAAAACTTAGTCATATTAAATAATTTAATTTGGTTCAGAGGCGAATTACAACTTGTAGAGATATTTTAAATTATATTTATTAATTTAGTTCATACGTGGATTATAACTAGTACCAATATTTTTAAAATTGGTGTTTTTGGATTTATATGTCTTTAATATCTTTTTAAATAAATGTATTTAAAATGTTTATATTAATTATTATATTTCTAATTAATATTCATAAAATTATAAATTAGTCATCAAATTTTTATATAATTATATAATTATGTTAATTCATTATAAAATTGATATGATTATTGATAATTAATATATAAATGTAGTAACTTTTATATATAGTATCTTTTTCTATTTAAGTTTGTGTTTATTTTGAGGTAATAGTTAAGTATTCATACATGATGACAAATAAGAAAATATTGTACAAAGTTTGACCTATCTATTGTTGTCAACTAATCTTTATCTGCACATGATTCTTTGCGTAATGATATATCTTATTTTTATGTGCATGCATTCCTATACATTTGACTTATTTGTCATCTATGTTGATTTATACACTAATCCTTGTATTGCCTCAATTTTTCATGATCCATTTTACCTCTATAGTCCTAGGTTAAGTTTGTGGTCACAAGGTATTTCTCACATGTACAAAGTTAACTCACTTAAATTCAAAATTTGGTTGATTAACCCCCTTTATCTTCTCACCTAGAGCTAG
>VDFB02169135.1:0-31143 GCA_007258455.2 Sequoia sempervirens
GATGTTGGTCATGACTGGCACCTTTAGCTCAATATCACCTTATGGGCTTACTACACTATCATCTACACTCCCACATAAGCCAAACTATATTCCATAGTCTTTGGTTCTAAGGCCATCCTTCCTATTGAGGATGAGTTGCCTTCCTTGAGGGTATCCATGCAAGGGCATCTTGATGATAAAGAATATCGTGTATCCAGACTACATGAGTTGGAATTGTTAGATGAGTGAAGACATAATACATTGGTACATTTGCAAGCTTAATAAAAATTTGTAAGAATCAAGCAGAGTGAGAGAAGCCATGCAAGTTTGAGCCTAATTTTTTGGTTCTATGCATCGTCATGAGAAACTATAGATCAACAGCTTATCAGATTTCAACTCCTAAAGGGGAACCATTGTCAGAGCCTATCAATAGTTTGCACTTGTGAAAAATCTACACCTAGCTTCAGAGAGACATGTCCAAAACCTAGAAAAATACAAAAAAATTTGAAAAACATAAAAAAATTGTTGCCCTAATCAAATCATGGAAAACTAGCATCTTGGTGACACTAAAAAAATATAAATATGAAGAAAGTAGTAAAGAGAAATAATTTGTCCAATAGTGAAAACCACTTTAGTTGCATTTTGGATAAGTACCATGGTGAAAACATGGCAACCAAGTGCCATGTGTAGTCGACCCTCACTCTAACATCCACAATCATTCTATCTAGTTTTTCCACAACATCGCTCATCATAAATTCACCTTCACACTTTTCATGTCATCCATAATATTTATTTTTTGTCCTTCCCATAGACTGGAATGATTAACATTATGCATCTTTTCAACTTTCATACACATTTAAAATTAGGGTTTGTTTAGTCTGTCATCATCCATGTCACCTATAATAAGTCAGATATTTTCATCAAATGCAAACAATTAGTTCAATCTCAAACAAATCAGGAATCAACAAGACAAACTATCCAAATAGTCTTCAAGCCAAGTCAGTCAATTGTTTAATCAAGTCAAATGCCAAATCAACATCAGGCATTTAATTAGTCAATTATTTGTCTTGTAGAGAATGTTTCCTTCCTAAAACCACACATCATCAATTCATCAATTCTATCATTTTCCTTATACAAGTGGTTACTGTAAAGTAATTTTTTTCCTTAGTATTTTTGATTTTTTAGCCCTCGCTCTTTTTCAGGTTCGGATTGATCCACGCTTAAATAAACAAAGTTGTTCCAAAAAGGTGTGTGATGCACCACATGGTGGCTGAAATTTTTTTTGCATATCATTTTTCTTTTGGGTGTGGGCCGGGACACATGTCAGCTAGAAAAAGTTTCTCCCCAAAGCCATTCTCACAATGCTAGAAATCCTCGCTTGTTTGATGTGTCATCTTTTGCTTCAGGCAGTTTGTTTATTTCTACAGAGTGATATCTCAGGGTGGAGCCAGTCAAAACATGGTGTGTATTTTGATTTCAGACTAGAGCCTTCAAGTTGGCATCGTCAACCTTGATATTGAGCAATTAGATTTTTGCTAGGATGCATTTTTACAATCCAATCATTCTCTGATAGCTATCTTCACTAAATATTTGAAGAACCATTTTTGTTTTAGTTGGGACTTAATGAGATAATATCATTGTGATCTAATCAAGATCTAGGATCACATCATGAGCTATTAGGCTAGGGAATCTAGTAGTTTTTGCTTCCAAAATGTTTTTTATGGTGGTGCTCACTTTTGCTGGCTATAAATAGAAGGTGGCGACCTATTTTAAGAGTTAGAAAAAATTGCTTCAAGAACTATTTTTCTTTTAAAGATAGATCCAGTAGGGAGTTTTTCTTTTCAGAAGTAGAAGGTGTTATAGAACACTGTTATTTCTCTAGCATGTTATATTTTTAAAGTCTGAACTATCATCATATTAGCATCCGACCTTTATTTTTATGCTCATTTATTTGAAGTTTAAAATATTTATAAGAGATCTATGAAATTGTGCATGATATAGTCTTTATCAGGTTTCTTGTTTATATTTCTTTCATGATTAAAGTATTGTGTCATGTCTAATTTGCTAGTATGGGTTGTTAATTTTCATGTCATTAAGCTTCTATGGTGAATGCTAGGTTTAAAAAATTGGACTATATCTTTTTGACTTTTCCATTCTTCGTAAAAGTTAGCCTTTCTTCATACTATGATGTAAAGAGAAGAGTTTTCTATGAATTTTTGTATTTCTATTAATTGGTAGAGCATTCTTATATCTGATGGACCTAAATGGGTGCTCCCCATAAGAAGATTTGAATAACTACACTGTGCTTTCACTAAGCCTTTCTTGCTTGTTCTTTTCTCAACAATGAAGGGTTTGTGGCATTTTTTTCCATCATATCAATTATAAGAAACAAATTTTAGGTTGGAAACATTGTAGAAGCTTTGGCACATAACCCCTTTTTATGTTTTATTCACACTTATTTCTACCTCTTTCCCCAAAACATAGGGAAGAGCCAACTTTCTATAAAAATCTCGAAGGTATTTAGTGAGGCACAAATTAGTCCCCCACTCGTTGAATTTCACATAAGACTATTGGAGAAGCGCAAGTTTCGATGATCAATAGTTACATGATGGAAAACAAGCTTGATGTCTTATACAAGATGTTTCTTCTCCTGAAACCAAGAATTTTCAAACAATCTACCTGCCAATCAATTGGTCAATCAAACCATTATAGACTAACAAACATTGGAAAACAATTTGAATGGTTGTTGAATTTATTGGTCTGAGTTGTCTTATCTTTTATTGATTTTCTTTGGGTCATGTTACTATCCACCTCGAGGATGTTCCAT
Organism: Sequoia sempervirens; assembly: GCA_007258455.2. NCBI lineage: Eukaryota > Viridiplantae > Streptophyta > Pinopsida > Cupressales > Cupressaceae > Sequoia > Sequoia sempervirens. The sequence goes on from VDFB02169135.1 coordinate 2,807, forward strand.
GAAGGATTTAGAGGAGTGATGATGTGTCATAACCTATTTTTATTTTGACTGATGCTTGTGGTTTGTCTTGAAAAAAATAATAGGGTAACTTAGCCCTTAGTATGAGTCAGGACATTCCTTTTCTATTGAATTTCTATTTTTCATAGTTGATAACTTTTCACACCTTGGTTTATGTCATACCATGGTTTTGATTGTCCATTTGTCATATTTTAATGCCTAATGATGATTAAATGAAAATATTATCATGGAAAAATATTAATCTTTCTAAACATCTCCATTCACTCCATGCTAACATCCATGCCCTCCATGCTAACGTTGCTTCTATCCACATCCTAATGGTATCCTATGACACACAACAATATCCTACATACATAATCATATTAGAAGTATATAGGCATCATCATAAACATTAGGTCATCCATATTGCATTAGAAAATACATAAACATAGATTGCATATATGCATTTCATATAGTCATCCAACATCATCATCATATCATATCATCCTGCATCTATAAAGCATTAGAATTTAATATATAATCATTCCATATACAGACCCATAAGTGATCATACATTACATAATGCATCATATTTAGCATGTCATTACATCCACATCATTTCATAATCATAATCCATCATCATACAACACATTGTATATAGATTACATTTGCATCATATAGAAGGAAATCATAAATAACATCACATTCACAACTCATAATAAACATCACATTGCATATACATAGGCACTGCATAATTGTATCATATAATTTTGCATCCATAACCCATTAAGCATACATAGGGCATATACATGGCATCCATAATCATTACATTATAGTCATAAAACATTAATATTTGCATTATAATCATGATACATCCATAACATCATAAAACTAAATGCATTCATCCAACATCTAGGAATCATGTATAAGCATAAAACAAACATTAGTCATCCATAGTGCATAATCATATACATTGCATAGAAATCATAAAGCATAATCATCCATCATATGAAATCATAAATCATAACATAAGAGAACATATCATATACTCACTGCCAAAATCATGTATTGCATATATATCTCAAAAAGTGTCACAATACAAAGTCAAGATGTATCCCAAAAATAAAGCTCATAGGCTCGGTCAAAAAATATAAGTGCCCCAATACAATATCAAAATGTGCTCTACTTAGAGCTCCCCTTGTCCCTTAAAGCTGATGGCTAACAGTCCTATCTATCCTCTCACTGGAGGGACTTTGATGACCTATACTCTGGTGCATGATGCTCATAAGGAGAATGTTGTCTTGGCCCAAAAACACCCCCATTGATATGAAACCTTATAGAGTGTGACTGATTGTGAGATCTACTCATAACCTATGTGAAGCTCTACTCCCTCTGCACATGTGGTACTTCTGCCTCATACAAATCCCTATATTAATTCTTACCCCTTTTCAATATCTTTGAAGCTCCCAAAAAATGTCTGTGGTCGACCCACTAAGAGTAGCCATGTGTATGATCAATAATTGTTGCATCCCTCTCTTCCCTTAGGGTGTCCACCTCTACCTCTAAGGCCTGTATCCTAGTAGTCATTGTGTTGACTTGTACCTAAATGTTTTCTATCCTCTGATCTATGGATCAATCTCTTTCCCTAATCGACACATCCTCCAGACCCTCTCCACCCTCCTCCCCCATTACAATTCGCTCTCGGAGGACCCACTCTGCCTATCACATCTCCTCCTCATCTTGCTCCTCCTATTGTCGATCCTCTTCCTCCATCTCCTTATTTTCCTCCTCCATGAGCACCTCTTGCTATCCAAAATCTGGAAGAGGTCTGTCATCTACCCGTTCCTCATCCTCTCTCTCCTCCTCATGCTATGGCTCCTCCCTAATCGGTGAAAGGTGTTGAACCAATATCTATCTCCTCACCCTCCTCTTTTGGGCTCGAACTCCTCTACCTCCTCATACATCCCCACCATCATCACCCCTTCCTTTTTCTCTTCATCCTCCATCCCCCCTCCATCTGTGCCCTCTAAAGTAACCTTGTGGGCCCCTAACTCAACCCTCTACTAGTGCTGACTGGTTTGGATTTTTCAATGGGCTAGGCATATGTGTGGCCCACCATGCATCATAGTCGAGCACAGTTCCAACATCTGTATCCCCATCTCTCCAACCCCACTGCACAGGTTGTAATGCATCTATGCTTTGCTAAGCTATTGCCATAGGTATCATCTAGCCCCATTGATGTATCTCACACGATGACTTTATGTACTCTCTAGTCCCAACAGGAACACCTTGGCACTCACCAAATTGTCTCTGTACCCACTCTAGCAGGTACATCTCTATGACATGTTGAGATTGGACTATCCATCCAATCAGGTACTTAGGTTGTTGGCACCAGGGCAAGTGATCATCCTCATTTTCCCATGGCTAGCAATATCTATAGGGCCTCCATACAAAACTAGCAAGCAGGTCAATGGCATGGTGTCAATATCCAACATCTCTAACATGGGTTTGTGTCACTACTCTACTGTACAAGTAGAAATAAGGCATGCAAGCCCCCAATTTTCTCCCCACTAGTGGATGAAACATAGCGATGTGCTCCCAAGCCTATATCATGAGTAGAGTAGTACCTTAGCTAATCGATTGAACTCCTCTATAGGTGATGTCATTTAGTTGAAAGTATATTAAGGATAGAAAAACTAGCCCCCATGCATAAACTGTCCCCCTAGGCATCATACCTACAATCATTTTTCCCCAGCCAACTAGAAATCCATGTCCTCGATGGTCTGAAGTGATGATCTTGGAATTGAGTGTACACTTGATATACAATCCCATCACTTATACCTCTTTGACAGGACCTACCATCTAATATCATACTCCTAGATGCCTAGATCTATGATGTCCTCATGCTCATACTAGTCCTTAATAGCTCAATACCCATGCTATGGATCATATGTTAGTTGTAATCCATAGATAGGAAGACTCAGAATCTGATAGATATCCTCAAGTGTCATTGTCGCCTCCCCAAATGAAAAGTGTAAGGAGCTCATCTCAGAATGCCATCTCTCAGCAAGCACAGTCAATAGTCCCCTATTCACCCTAATGGTAGGCATGAAGGTCACAGAGTATAAACCTAGGGAAATGAATTAATGATTCTCAGCATCAGTCAGCTGCTCTCGCAACTTGAATGTAGACGAATAACTCTCTCTAGTGTAAATCAGGTCATATCTAACATATGGTCACAAGAAAAGGTAATTGCATCAATCAAAAATCCTAGTCAAACCTATTGGACCTCAATTACAAAAGAAATTCCATCTAAAACTAGGGGAAAACTTAAATCGGGTAATTGTGTCGCATTGATAAAACACATGCATCTTACAGGGAAAATGTGTTACATATTTTGCATATGCATTTCCTAGTTACATTTGCATCGCATTCCTAGGAATATGCGTCATTTGGGTCATTTGTGGTAAACCCCCAACACTTACATGCAACAATTTCACATACATAATTTAATTGCACAAATGCAACTCACATATGTGATTGTGTCATTCCCGACCATAGATGTGGTGTATGAAATGATTGTGGCACACTTCACAATTGTGCCACATTGCATTCATTAAGACCCTAATCTATAGTTGTGTTGCACCATGCAGATGCAGGGAGTCGTCCCACATTCAAAAAATGTGATTGTAGATGCGATGAACTGCATTCACCACACTTTTTGCTTACATTCAGAGCCTTAAATCTACACAAAAATGAGAAAATCACAAAGTGGGTAAGCTATACTTACCAAGTCCTCAGAGCCCTTTGGTTGTCGGAAGGTCCTAACTTAGAATCCATAGTGAGCATCGTGTGGAACAAGTGTCATCTTGCCAGTGGCTTCACAATAGGTCACTTTCAAATCTCTCAAATCACCAAGGTTAAAATGTGTAAATGAGCAAAATTACCACCCAATTTCCATTTATACCCCCCTAGGGTTAGGGTTTTTACTAGGTTCACTTGATGAGGGGCCCTATTACCTAATTTGGCCATCTCGAATGTCCTAAAAGTTTACCCTTTTGTCATAAACACATTATCTATTGTCAAATGGAATTATTAGAATAATTTTTAAATTTTTAAATTTTTTTTTTAATTTGTAATTTTTTTCTGAGGGGGCATAGGTGTACTTATCTCCTGTGAGCACACTGGGGCATGCTTTGAACTAAATTTCTTTGACACAACGTGATAAACTGTAATGTATCAAGGGGGGGGGAAATATAGACAATAAAAATTGTTCTTCACTTGCCAACACTATTTTTCTCCATGAATCCTCTTTCTTCCCTAATAATTAAGGGTATGTGCAGGATCATCATGGAAAAATAGGCCCTTAAGTGGCAAAAAAATTTAAAAAATAAGAGTTAGGCAACTTGACGTAAAAGTTTGAATAAGTTATCTATATTATTTCAAAAATATGTAAGAATAGAATCTGTAGCAAATTGAATGTAGTTTCTAAACTAATAGGTTTGTTTTAAAAAAATCTATTTGGTGAAAATTTGAAATTTCAAATGAGTACTTAAATTTGAAAAAAATAAGTAGGTGTCTGTCTAACCATCCTAACCACAATAAAATGATAATATTTTTATAATATTTTAGATGTAAGTAGAGAACTCATGTCCCAAATGTGATGCATATTTTTGTAATTTTTTCTAATTAAACAATTAATTATGCATTTTTATTACAACTTCTAAAAATATAAAAAATTGTATGTTTGACCACCTTAACTTGCTCAAAACTTCATGAAATTCAATTTTTCTTTTTAATCCTATAATATGCAAAGCATATAATGTGACACATGTTTTGATTCAAAAAATGTAATAACGCTTGAAAGTTAGAGATGTTTTTCAATCAATCTATCAATCAAGACTTTAGTTGTAATTTGAATAGAAAATAAATAATAATTACTTATTAAATTCAAAGTAAAGCATAAGTTATATTGGTGGAAATCTGAGAATCTCCTTTTAAAACCCTTTTCGTTTCATCAATTTTGGGTAAAAAAAAGTCGTCAGCCACATACCCACCATATTGCCACTTTTTTGCCCATCATCATCTTGCATATGCCCTTAAATAATCTTAATTATTTGATTATTGTCTAAGGTCACAATTCTTCTATCAATTAAATAATTTTAATTATTTAATTAATTCTTTTTTTTACTTTTATTTTTCTTTTTGATTAATTAAATAAACTTCATTTATTTAATTAAGTCACTAATGCCCCCTTTCTTCCATAATTAAATAAATTTTATTTATTTAATTATTATCATTTCTCTACTATAATTAAATAATTATTTCAATTATTTAATTATTCATTATCCTCTTCCATAAATTAAATGACTTACTAATTTGTCAATTTCTAAGATATTAACATTTTCTTGCAACCTCAAGGCTAGTTCAAGTAGATCATCAACATATCCCCTAGAAAAATAGAGTAAAATATCGGTCCAAGTTTTGTACACTTTTGTGTCCCAAAATTAACATCATCTCCAAAACATCCACCAAAACACCACTCATACTTTAGGGTCTTGAGCATCATAATCCATAGCAATCCATCAACACCTTCACCCAAAAGGTTTCTTTTTACATCATTTTCATATATCATTCTTTTTAAACAAATAATACCAAAAAAAACACCATTCCATTCCATAGTTAATGATCACCAAATTTATGTAAGTCTTGGAACTTGTTTATGACAACCACAAGATCTCAACACAAGAAAAAGATGGAAGCCAAAAAAGGTAGTTCAAGCACACCCATGACAAACACCACCAATGAGGAAAACCAAAAATGGGGTTACAACCCAAATTACCTTACAACTTCTCAAAGAGAACACACATTTAAGGCAATACCAGACCAACCACCAAGTGATGAGGAAGTAATTTGTAGACACCAAAATATGATTGATAGTCAAAATCAACTTCCAAATCAAAATTATGTGATCATAGAAGAATACAATAGTGATAAGGAACGAACTTATGAGAAACTATTAGAATACTCCCAAGATCCTAAGATGCAAAAGCTTATGGACAAGATGCTTGGGAAGAATGCAAACTCATATTTCCTCACATTAGCACAAAGTGGTACAAAAATTCCCATTGAATTCAACGTGGACATTCAAAAAAGATCTTGATCTTATTCCACTAGGAGACCAAACAACACTTGACTAGAGAAATTCCAAAACCAATCATAAATCCCAACATACCACCATTGTTTTTATAAAAAAAATGATCAAACACAACCCATGGATAACCCATTGTTTAGGCCACCATCTCAAATTGAACAAGTAGTTGTGGCACAACAATATCAAGGAAATGCTCCTCAAAACATGCCACAACATAACACTATGCAAAAAATGAGAAACCTTCCAATAGACCAACAAGGTTAAAAACCATCACAAGGGAAATACATGCCACAACACACATCATACATTAACCCTTCCAACAACTCATAAAATCAACAAGGGAAATTATCTCAATATCCACAACAAGGTGTACCATCAATGAACTACCACGGTACCCTTCAAAAAAGTCAACCACAGCAACATGTACCATCAACGAACTACCAAAGTACCCTTCAATACAATTCACAACAACAAGGTGTACCACCAGTGCAGTACCAAGGAACCCTTCCACAATAGTCACAACAACAAGGTGTACCATGAATGGAATACCAAGGTGCCCTTCAACAATATTCATAACAACAAGGTGTACCATCAATGCAATATCAAGGTAGCGTTCAACAAAATTCACCACAACAAGGTGTACCACCAATGCAATACCAAGGTACCCTTCAAAAAAATTCACAACATCAAGATATACCACCAATGCAACACCAAGGTAACCTTAAAAAAAATTCCCTACAACAAGGTGTACCACAAATAAATTATCAAGGTATGTAAGGAAGCTAAGGTAGTGGAACAACTTCCTACACTAATCTTGAGAGGAGAATAATGCAAAACTTTACAAATCTTTTACAGTTACAAAAAATTAAATAAAAATAAATGTAAATATCAGGCATACCACGACATGGTGATTTACATGGGGAAAACTATTTTGGGAGGAAAACCCCACACTCCAAAAGCCATTCAATATATTATTCAGTAAATCATAAAGATTAAAGTGTACTTGCATAGCAAGCTTCTCATAGGAGTATCACCACTCAGAGATTCAGAGACAACCAGATTGCTATCAAACTCTCATAATACATCATTGTCTCTTTACATGTAGCCATACAACACCCTCATAAAATAGAGTTACATTCTAGGAAAAGACAGACCAACAAAATATCCACCATTAGATCTAAAACCTAATAATTAATGGTCTATATTTACATTGTATCATTAATCTAACATGTATGTCGGACATTTTAGAAGTTTCTTGAAAAATTTAACAAATTTTTTTTTACACACATCCCACTCCTCCCGCTTGATGCCATTGCATATTACATATATCGGTATCACTAGGAAATATATATATTCATATATATATCCTATCAACAATAACCTTTATATAATTTCAAGGTTGAGACACATTTTCCCAACAAATCTTTGAACTCCTTGTTAGAGCAATGAGAGGGAGTAAACATTGTCTCTTAATTGCTAGGGACCAAAAGGTCCATAATCTCTAAACATCATATGAACTTTTCTGCACTCACAAGCTTAGTTAAAGAATCAAAAAAATTCATCAAAGTCTCTACCTTGACCAGCTTCAACCTACCATCTTCGACCATATCTCAAACAAAATGATACTTTATATGAATTTTCTTGGTCTTGGCACGAAATGTCGAGTTCTTGGTTAGACATATCACAATCTTACTATCACAATAAATTGTCACTACACCTTGTTTTATTCCAATATCTAAACACAGTCTCTTAAGCCAAATGGATTATTTACAAGCATGAGTAGCTGCCATATACTTTGCTTTAGTAGTGGAAAAAGCAACCACAACTTGTTGCTTACTCATCTAACTGCTTGCACCACCAAATAAAGTAAACACATATGCACTGGTGGATCATCTATTTTTCAATATCAATGCCTAGTTTGAATCCATATAACCATGAATATCAAGGGAAATCTCATCTTAAGTCACATTACTATGATAACACAAGGAATAATCTGAGGTACCACACAAATATCTTAAAACTCTTTTAACTGCATCCCACTGAACTCTACCTATATTAGACATATATCTGGAAAGAACTCCCATTGCTTGGGTAATGTTTGGTCTAATACAAACCATAACATACATTAAACTTCCAACTGCACTCTGGTATGGCACTTTGCTCATGTCTTCCATCTTTGATGGAGATTTTGGACATTCTGAAATAGATAACTTTGTTCCAATACAAAGGGGAACAAACAATGGTCTACAATCCTAGATGTTAAATCTATGTAAGATTGAATTGACATACTTACTCTGGCCAAGAAATAATTTTTTGTTCACTCTATCTCTTTTAATTTCCATCCCAAGAATGTGTCTAGTTGCACCAAGGTCTTTCATTTCAAATTTAGTAGCAAGTTGAGATTTCAATTTTGAAATCATACCTTTCCCTTTACCTTTCACCACATAGTGCTCTAGCTATGTCATATAAATATTCTCCTCTAAGTCACCATGAAGGAAATCAGTTTTCACATCCATGTGTTCAACCACTAAATCATAAGCAACAACAATAGAAAACAAAAATCTAATGGATGTGATTTTTTACAATAGCAAAGAATATCTAACCATAATCAACACCCTCAACTTGAGAGTAACCTTTCGCAACCAACCTTGCTTTGTACTTATCAATACCTCCATCTGAACCAATATTTTTCTTGACCACCCATTTGCAACCAATAGGTATCTGTCCTTTAGGCAATGGTACAAGATCCCATGTATCACTTTTTTTCAAAGATGCCATTTCTTCATCCATAGCAATTTTCTAGGATTCTACATCATTCATACCTAATTCCTCTTCTACAAATTTTGGTTCATCCATGTTAGTATTCAAAGAAAAATACATCTCAAATCATCAAGTGTATACCTTTCAAGTGGTTGTCTATTCCTTGTAGACCTGCGAACAAGTTGAGTTGGAGGTTCTTCCTCCTCTTCTGAAGATCCAGAGCTAGATGAGCTCTCCTCAACTTCTTATCTATCCATGGGAATTGATTCAACTTTCTCAAGTGTAGAAGGAAATTGAATCACATCTTCCTATTTACTTTGTTTTGGCTACAATGTAACAAAAGAAGGCTTATTTTCTCTAAAAATAACACTTCTACTATATATTACATTTTGTACAACAGGTTCCCAAAGCTTATATCCTTTCACACCATAACTATATCAGATGAAGATAGATTTCATAGCATTGTTCTCCAACTTTGTTTGCTTCTCCTTTGGCACATGTGCATATGCCTCACAACCAAAAACTCTAAGATGTCTTAATGAAGGCTTGCAACTCGACCATGCCTCTATAGGTGTCTTATCAGCAAGAGTTGATGTAGGAAACTTTCTAATCAGGTAATAGGTAGTGGCAATAGCTTCAGCCCAAAACCTTTGTTCTAGGCCAACACCACTTAACATACTCCTAGCATTCTCCATTAGTGTCATGTTCATTATTTCTACAACTCCATTCTATTGTGGAGAATATGGAATTATCTTCTCTCTATGAATACCACAATCTTTATAGAATCTATCAAAATCATTAGAGAAAAATTCACTACTATTATCAGTCCTCAAACATTTTATTTTATTTCCAGTTTGTAACTCAACCATTGCTTTAAATTATTTAAATAGACTATAAACTTCAGATTTACTCTTTAGAAAATATACCCATGTCCTACTATAATAATCAATAAATGAAACATAATATGTGGATTTACCAATCAAAGGAAAATATATAGGACTAAACACATTAGAAGGAATAAGATCCAATACACCACAAGATTAATGAGAACTTGAGTAAAATTGAATGTGGTTCTATTTTTCATAAATGCAATGCTCACAGAAATTGAATTCAAGATTACAATCAGACAATCCTTCAACAAGATTTTTATTTTTCAAGGTACTTAGACCCTTTTCTCCAATGTGGCCAAGTCTTTGGTGCCATAACATAGTTTTCTTTGTAGGTAAATTTTTTTTAGAAGAAAGAGCACCCTTGGGTGCCCAAAAGACATGACCATCTATTGAAGGTGAAACCCTCACTTCTTCCACAAACTTTCTTTTCATAGAAGTACTATTGCACTCAACAGTGCATGCATCAAGCTTATACAATGTGTCATATCTAACACCTCTAGAAATCACCATAGCACCGCTAACCATCTTGCATCTTGCATCAAAAAATACTACCTACACACCCGCATCTATTAGTTTGCTTACATATAACATATTTTGTGCTAATCCAGGGATATGCAACACACCATTAATCCTTTTTATTCTACCATTAAGAAAATTGATTTTAACTTTACCATGACCAATAATGTCTAAATGAGAATCATCACCCAAGTACACCTTACCTCCATCAAATTCTTCATATTCAGAAAACGAATCTCTATTAAAGGTCATATAGAAAGATGCACCCAAGTCAATTAACCATACATCATTACCTACATGAGATTCCAAAGCTAAAATGAAAGCATCACAATATTCCTTCTCGGACTTAGAATCAATAATCAAATTTCTTCTTTTTCTTCTTCTTTTCTTCTTTGCATTCCTTATGAACATGTCCAGTTTTACCGCAATTCCAGCAAAACAACTTTGGACTTTCCAGGAGATTTAGATCTCCCCCTAGACTTGGATTTGTTGCGCTTCTCATTCTTCTTACCTTTTTCCTTAGGTATTCAATGAACATTTAGTGCCTCCTTGGCAATGATGGATACCTTCCTCCTCATCTCTTTAGAAAGAAAGAACCCACCAAATATTATTCAAAATAATAGAAGTACTCACAATAGCCATAACAAGAGAATCCCACGAATTAGGCAAAGAACAAAGCAAGATCTAACATTTGTCTTCCTCATCGATTTTGACACCAATGAATGTAAATTGATCCACCAACATATTGAATGCTTCATGTGGTCTATGATTCTTCCACCCCCTTCCATTCTCAAGGAATATAATTTCTTCATCAAGAAAATATTGTTCACTAAAGATTTGGCCTGATGCATCTCACCAAGCTTCTTCCATAGTTTCTATGCAGAGGTCTCCTCATGGACATTAATTAAAATAGAGTCTGCCAAACACAATCTGATTAGACCCTTGGCTTTATGGTCTATAACATCATATTGATCAGCTTGAGTAGGATTTGCACGCCTTGAAACATTTTCATCAACCACATCCCACAAATCTCGATCTATCAATAGATCCTCCATCTTTAGCTTCCACATTTCAAAATTATTTCTAGAAAATTTATCCACCTCTATTCTCCCTGATGAACTTTCCATCTAAAAATTCATGCAACAAGATCACAAAGTATCTTCTACATAAGCTCCTACTCAAATATGGATTAGTTAAAAAACACAACAATCCACAACTGTTCAAACCAAAGGTGATTAGGCTTTGATACCACTTGCAAGGAAGCTAAGGTAGTGGAAAAACTTCCTACACTAAACTTGAACGAGAATAATGCAAAACTTTTATAGATCTTTAATAGTTATAGAAACTTAAATAGAATAAACATAAATATCATGCTTACCATGACACAATGATTGATGTGAGGAAAACCCTTCAGGAGAAAAGCCCCACACTCCAAAAGTTGCTTAATATATTATTCAATAAATCACAAATATTACAATATACTTGTAGATCAAGCTTCTCACAAGAGTATCACCACTCAAAGATTCAAACACAACACAATTGCTATCAAATTCTCAGAATACATCACCATTTCTTTACCACAGTCATAATACAATTCCATCATAAAATATAGTTACTTTCTAGGGAAAGATAGGCCAACAAAATATCCATCATTATATATAAAACCTAATAATTAACGGTCTAGATTTACATTGTATCATTTATCTAATGTATTTCGACCATTTTAGAAGTTTCCTGAAAAATTTAACAAAAAATTGTTTATACCCCTCCCACTCCTCCTCCTTGATGCCATTGTATATTACACCTATCAGTGTAACTATGAAATATATATATATCCTATCAATAATAACCTTTATATAATTGTAAGGTTGAGACACATTTTCCCAACAAGGTACCATTCAAAAAAATTCCCAAAAAAAAGGTGTACCAAAAACAAACTACCAAGGCACCCTGTAAAAAAATCCACAACAACAAGGTGTACCACCAATGCAATACCAAGGCACCCTTCAAAAAATTCACAACAAGGTATACCGCCAATGTAATACCAATGTACCTTTCAACATCATTCACAACAACAAGGTGTACCACCAACACAATACCAAGGTACCCTTCAAAATTATTCACAACAAAAAAGGATACCATAGAAAAACTACCCAGGTATACCCCAAACTCACCAACACATTATTCAACAAACCCAAAATAAAAATCCTTAACAACAACGAGGACCACAAAATTAATACCAAGGAATGCCTCAAAGTCAATATCAGGGCACACAACAAGGGCCCAACCTATTGTATGCACAACAAGGACCCAACATACCTTATACAAAACATAGTCCTCAAGCTCTAATGACTACACAATATCTTATTTACAACCAAAAAAATGTCATGGGACAACATATCTATAATACCCGAAATCCTCAAGCAAGAACACCAAACAATGACATAAATGTGCAATTACAAACACTCAATCAAAGGATATCAGATATACAAATTGGAAAGCCAAGGAAGAGCTATGATCTACAAGACAATTTTCCATATATGTTTGATCAAAATTTATGCATGGTACCTTTCCCCAAAGGCTTTGAAATACCAAAATTTGAAAAGTATAGGGGGAAAGGAGATCCAATAGAGCATGTACATGAATTTTCAATATCTTCCATGGAACTGCAAGGAAATGATACCTACTTGATGAGGCCTTTTCCATGAAGTCTCAGTGGGCCCACTATATACTGGTTATGTTGTTTACTACCAAGTATCAGAACATTTGATGAGTTGTCAGATAAAATTTTCAAACATTTCTTGTACAACATAAAATAGGACATTACAATCATCGATCTCTATAAAAAAAAAAAAAGGAGAATCATTTGCCTCGTACCTACAAAGATGGAGACACAAAGTGAGCAAATGTAAATGGCTTATTCTAGAGAAACAACTTGTAGATATGTTTATCTCCAATGTACATGTAGATATCAATTACCATCTCGCTGTGTTATGCCAAAGAAATTTTGAATAAACTATTGAAAAGGGTATACTTATAGAAAGAGCCCTCATTGTAAGGGGAGTAATCAAAATTTACAACCCTAAAGATCAACCTTCTACTTCAAATGAAAAACCCAAGATATGGGTGAAGAAAAGAATGTAACCAATGATGGAGTAGTTGATGTTAAGGTTGTATGTATTGTACAAACTCCCAATGTGCCACAAAATCATGTTCAAGTAGCATAGAAAGGCTATGCTTCAAATAATCAACAAAAAAACCAACTCAGTTATCAGGTTAGAACAACCAACCCAACAACCAACAGCAAAATCAAGGATGAGATAATGAAAGGAGACCACCAAGACAATACTACCAACTATGAAGAAAATTTAATCCATTGGGAGAATCCCTTGAGGTGATTATGCACAAACTAGTCCAAAAGAACCTCATCAATATTAATGACATAACTTCAAACCCCCTTGGTATAATGAGAACGACTAGTGTGAATATCACAAAATCAAGGGGCATACCACTAACAATTGCATGAGTCTCAAGGAAATTGTGCAATATTTAATCAAAAAGGGGGAGGTCGACATAGAACATCGGCCCAAAAGTAAAGACCTTAAGATTTGCAATGATCCAATCCTCGACCATTCTATGGGAAACAACAAAGGAAAATAACAAGATTACTATAAGGACAACTTTTCTTATGATGAAATCATAGGAAATATCTCTCATGACAATGATACCATCCAAGTTGTAACCATACTAAGTGTAAATCCTGAGTGCAACGTAACTACCCGAAGAGGGAGAGTTACAATCCAAGGAGCCCCACCCCTAGTAAAACCCACAAGTAGGCCATCAACTGACTATAGCATTGTGGAATAACTTAAGAAAAAATTGGCCTTAATTTCCACCCTTGAGTTGTTGAAGTTGTCACCAACCCATAAAGAAATTCTAGAAAAAGTTCTTGTTGAAGCTTCAATTCCTAATGACCTCAATGTAAACCAATTTCAAGCCATGGATGGTAAAGAAATCCCCAAATTACTAAGATAATTTTTAATAAGGAAATCAGTGCTTAAAAGGATATTGAGATATCTAAGGATTCCCATATTAAGATCAATTCCAATGAGTGGGAATTAGAATCTTACACATCTAGTGATTATGACCTAGCTAAGACATTCTAAGAACTTGACCTATCCAACCCCTCGACCAAAGCTAAAGCTTGAATCAATTCCTTTTGGGGTCTTGACAACACTTTCAATTTCACCCTATATCTACCCATTTAGTAAACCTTGACAATACAGATGATGGTATGTGCTTAGTGTACCCATAATTGATAGATTGGGACTAGAAAGGACCACCTATTTTGGATATATTCAAAAATGATGAAGCAATCACTAAGTTTATGGGACTACATGAAATAATTCCTTACAAAGATCAAAAATTTGGATTTTCCATACATCTTGATAGTACGACCTACTTTGGGGAGTCTTTCCACCCCTTTAGTCGCAAAAGTGAGAATGATAAAGAAAAAAAGGAAAGGTCTCTAGGTGAAAACCACAAGGCACCTCTAGACTATGAAAAAGTAAAAAGAAAGTATGCATCCAAGGGTGAAAACCTCTCTAAGGTGCCCAAAGATGGAGGGTTGGACTTCCCATAAATCAAGAGAAATCACCCATGCTCAACATAGGCATGGATAAAAGTCCTAAGATTGTCCACTTTGTAGAATAATTGATAGAAACAAAAAAACCAAAGTTTCATTCCTTCTTTGCAGAAAGACAAATCAAATTTTCCTAGTCTTACACTAACATGCCCAGGCTAGATCCTAATTTGGTTTTGCATCACTTGCCAATGTTTCTTGATGCTAAACTAATCAAGAAAAAACTCAAGAAAATGCATCTGCAAATTGCCCTATTGGTCAAGGCTAAGCTAAAGAAGTTATTGGATGTTGGATTCATTTGATTTATCAACTATGCAGAATGGATTTCTAATTTAGTTCCAGTGACTAAGCCAAATGGAGGAATACACAAATGTACTGATTTCTGAGACTTGAACAAGGCATGTCCAAAAGATGACTTCCCCTTACCAAATATTGAAATTATAGTGGACCTAACAACAAGATACAAGATACTATCCCTCATGGATGGTTTCTTGGGATACAATCAGATTAAAATAGCTCCTGAAGATCAGCACAAGATAGCTTTCACATGTCCTTGGGGAACATACTACTGGAACATCATGCCTTTTGGATTGAAAAATGTAGGGGCTACACACCAATGTGCCATGATGACAATATTTTATGACCTCATGTACACTCTCATAGAAGATTATGTGGATGACCTATTAGCCAAATCATTGACAAGAAGTAAAAATCTATGAGTGTTAGAATTTTTTTTTAAGAAGCTAGAAGAGTGTAAAGTACAACTAAATCCAAAGAAATGTGTATTTGGGGTAATGTCAAGAAATCTCCTAGGGTACATTGTTTCCAAAAGAGGCAATGAATTCGATCCTGCTAAAGTAAAAGCTATCATATACATGTCATCATTGAAAAATATAAGTCATCTATGAACACACCAAGGTAGACTCCATTCCATCTGAAGGTTCATTGTATAACTCACAAACAAATTTCAACCATTCCACCACTTGCTAAGAAAAGAAGTACCATTTATGTGGATATGAAGGTGTCAATAATATTTTCAACAAACAAAGGATTACTTATTAGCACCACCAATCCTAATGCCTCCTATTGATGGACAACATCTCATACTGGGTGATCCCACAATAGTGGTTTACACTTTCTGGGAGATCTTGATTTTTGCTGAAATGACATACTTTTAAAAAATATAATGATTTAAGCCTTGAAAAGTTCCATTTAAATGATTCCAATTGAAGATGGTTTAATCAAACTACCTTAGATCAAACCCCCTTGTATATAACCCCGCTAGTTTTAAACCATACCTATAACAGAGTCTCCTTTACACCTATCAAAATGCTGATAAAAAACCACTTTTGTTTTACCTTATGGGGGATCAAATGAATTCATTTAAAATTTTATTTTTTTAATTATTTAGTCCTTATTATAAGCTTCCCAAAAATTATAATTTTAAATAAATTTAATTTTATTATTATAGGGTGATCCCACAAAGTTGGTTTACAATTTCTGGGAGATTCTGATTTTTGCTGAAATCACATATTTTTAGAAAATATAATGATTTAAGCATTAAAAAGTTCCATTTAAAGCATTCCAATTGAAGAGGGTTTGATCAAACTACTTTATATTAGACCCCCTTGGATAGAGCCCTACTAGTCTTAAACCATACCTATAGTGGAGTCTTCTTTACACCTATCAAAATCCTGATAAAAACCACTTTTGATTTACCTTTTGGGGTATCAAATGAATTCATTTAAAATTTATTTTTTGTAAGTATGCATCCTTATTATAAGCTTCCCAAAAATTATAATTTTAAATAAATTTAATTTTATTATTATATTTATTTTTATTTCTTGTGAATGTAGTTTTCACTTAAAATCAAGCTCTATGTTCTACACATGTGGAAAAATAGAAGATTATAAAAAAAAAATTTAAAAATATGAGTGCACCAGATATTGAGGTCCTTGATCCAACGAAAATAAATAAATTGAATTTTGATACATACAAAAAAATTATGTGTTATACAGTCTGCCTATGTCTAAATTGTAATTGGTTCAACTTTGAAACTTATTAAGGAAAAAATATTCAATAAAACACTATGAAACCAATTGGAAGCACTAGATATTGTAGTTACAAATCTAAATTCGAAAAAAATATAATTTTATCCTTCATGGAAAAAAAGTTGTGTTATACGGTGAGCATCACTCCTTAAAAATGATGTTTATTGAAAAAAACTAGAATTCAAAGGAGATGGAAAAATAAGTACAATCTGATTCCAATTTTTTTGAAAAAGCTATATTTAGAATCTATAGACAAAATGTCACAAATCACTAGTTTGCATCATCTTCAAATTCCTCACGGTTTAGCCGCTATATGTGCTAGAAAGTGAAGATTTAGTTAGAAATAATCAATCCAATGTCCAGTTTGGCAAAAAATTGTAAACCAATATTGTGGGATCACCCTATATTTATTTTTTATTTCTTGTGAATTTAGGTTTTTCATCAAAAATAAATCTCTCTATTATTCACATGTGGAAAATAAGCAGATTATCAACAGAAAAATCTGAAAAATATCTATGCACTAGATATTGATGACCTTGATCCAACAAACTTTTTTTTGAATTTTGATACATACAAAAAAAATTATGTTTTAGCCAGTAAATCATGTCTAAATTACAACTGGTTTTACTTTGAAACTTAATTGAGAAAAAAATATTCAAGGAAATGCTATGAAACCAATTCCATGCACTCTATATCTTAGTTATGAATCTAAATTCGAATAAAATTATAATTTTATCCTTCATAGAAAAAACGTTATGTTTTAGCTAGTAACGTCACTCTTTAAAAATGGTGTTTACTGGTAACAACTAGTTTTCGAAGGAGATGGAAAAATAAGTGCAATTTGATTCCAATTTTTTTTTTAAAAATATTTAGAATCTATAGACAAAGTGTCAAAAATCACTAGTTTGCATCATCTTCAAATTCCTCACAGTTTAGCTGCTATAGTTATTTGAAAGTGAAGATTTAGTTAGTCCTATCGAACATGCCAATACAATGTAATAGTTTTTTAGTGCAATGTGAATGACTAAATTTTGATTCGAGAGCAATCTCATTTTTTTCTCTCCCATTTTAATATATGGTATCAGAGTAGGTTACTTCTCAAACCTCTTTTTGATCTCCTTCCATTCATTTGTCTTCATCCAAAGTGGTTCATTCAAAGGCCAAGCAGTGCAGACCATGTGTAATAGCCATTGATATCCGTCCACTATTCTTGCATTTTTTCAATAAAGGAGCAGTGCATACCACATGAAAATCTATGACATTCATCACTCATTTGCATTTTTTTCCCTCTTTCTATCTTGATCACTCCTTCCATTATTTTTCCTCCATTATGTTCATGTTCATTTTCAAAATCTAGAAAATAATTATAAAGAAATCCCCAATCTATTACAAAAGTGTGTTTATATTAGAGAAACTAATAGGGTTTTGAAAAATTTAGAAGTTCCTTATAATGAATGCAATTCATATTGAAGTGTTGGAATCCATTCTATGCTTCTGACTATTTCTATGGATTTCATTTTTATTCTGTTCCATAGTTTCCATCACCGTAGCCAGATACCAGAGAGCCACTGCAAATATAATATATTTAAGGTCTTCAAAGTTGTGTTCTCTACTCGCCAATCTCCTATTGTTCATATGTCAATTAGTATTAGTTGCTTGTTTGATTCATATGTATTGCTCCATTTTCAAATCGAGTGCCTCCTAAATTTCCACTAAGGGTTCAACATCTAAGGTGTCTAGCTGATTCTAAAGCATTAAGGTTTTCCAAGCCTATTTCTTCTTTTGCTAATAAATTGGTGGACCGTATGATTGAGCACAACTCCAATAGTAGTGGAAAGTAAATTTTTGTGCACCTTCAATTTGAAGATAATATGATAGCCTTCCCTTGTTGTGTCTATGATGGAGGGAAGGAAGAAAATCAAGAAATGGATTTGATGCATGTGAAAGAGATTGGAGGGGAAAATTTAATAGAATCGGTCATGTTATCAGGCCTTGTGCAATTGAAATGGATTGAAAATTCCCTCTTACTCTATTAGAGTTTGGTTTGATTCTAAGAGGCATGGATGCAATGATATAATACAATTTTTTATGTTAGCACTAAAGGGGGGTGTTGGAAAATATTGCATTTAACATAGATTCATATTTAATATAAATAATGTAAGTAATTATGCAATAATCACTTTAGTTAGTAGAGATTAGTTGTTGGGTGGTTTTGGGTAGCTAGTAGGTTAAATGGATTTATAAATCCAATACAATGTAATATTTTTTTAGTGCAATGTGAATGACTAAATTTTGATTTGAGAGCAATCTCATTTTTTCTCTCCCATTTCAATAACTCTTTATTTTCAAAGCCTAGGCAACACCCTCCTATGATGTCTCAATACTGATGAAGCACAAATGATCTTACAAGAGGTACACAAAGGTATATGTGGAGATCACTCTAGTGGTTTTACGCTAGCCAAGAAGATCATGCATGCAGGATACTATTGGCCCACAATGGAACATGATGCATATCAC
Organism: Sequoia sempervirens; assembly: GCA_007258455.2. Classification (NCBI taxonomy): domain Eukaryota; kingdom Viridiplantae; phylum Streptophyta; class Pinopsida; order Cupressales; family Cupressaceae; genus Sequoia; species Sequoia sempervirens. The sequence continues at coordinate 22,334 of VDFB02169135.1, forward strand.
TTTGTCAAGAAATGTCAGCAGTGTCAAATTCATGGAGACCTCATACATGCGCTAGCTCAATAGCTATAGTTGTTCACATCACCATGTCCCTTCACCCAATGGGGACTCTACCTCATAGGTAAAATCCATCCCACCTCATCTAATGGCCAAAAATTCATCATGATTGCGGCCGAGTACTTCATCAAATGGATTGAAGCTATTCCAATGACATACATTACTAGTAAACAAATATCTAAGTTTATCCTTAATTACATCATTTTTTGGTATGGTGTCCCACAGCCCATCATCAATGACAATGGTCATCCTTTTAAGAACCAAGATGTCTACTAGCTATATACAAAAAATTCCATATCTAGCATTACTTCGTCACCCCATACTACCCACAAGGTAACAGTCAAGCCCAGGCATCTATCAAAACCAATGTCAAAATCCTCAAAAAGACTATCAGTGACATTGGTCATGATTGGAACCTTCAGCTCAATCCCTCCTAATGGACTTACTGCACTAGCATCCACACTCCCACAGGAGCCACACCATATTCCATAGTCTTTGGTTCTAAGGCCATCCTTCCTATCGAGGTCGAGTTGCCTTCCCTGAGGGTATCCATGCAAGGGCATATTGATGATGAAGAATATCGTGTATCCAGACTACATGAGTTGGAATTGTTAGATGAGTGAAGAAATAATACATTGGTACATTTGCAAGCTTATCAAAATCATCTTCATCACAACTACAACAAGAAGGTTTGGTTTGAAACTTTAACATTGGTGACCTAGTTTTAATGGAAAATCGTAAGAATCAAGTAGAGTGAAAGAAGCCAAGAAATTTTGAGCCTAATTGGTTGGTTCCGTACATTGTCACAATAGTCTACAAATCAGGAGCTTGTCAGCTTTCAACTCCTAAAGGGGAACCATTCTTAGAGCCTATCAACAATTTGCACTTACGTAAACTCTACACCTAGCTTCAGAGATCCATGTATAAAACCTAAAGAAATACAAAAAAAATTGAAAAACATAAATAAATCATCACCCTAATGAAAACCTGGCAAACAGGAACCTTGGTGACACCAAAAAAATAAAAAAATCAAGAAAATAGTAAAGAGAAATAATTTGTTCATTAGTGAAAACCACTTTGGTGGTATTTTGGATAAGTACCATGGTGAAAATCTAGCAACCAAACACCATGTGTAGGCAAACCTCACTCTATCATCCACCATCAATCAATCTAGTTTTTCCACAATGCCACTCATAATAAATTCAACTTCACACTTTTCACATCATCTTTAATAACGCTCTTTTGTCCTTCCCATAGCTTGTAATGATTGACATTATGCATCTTTTTTCCTTTCATACCCATTCAAAAGTAGGCTTTGTTGAGTATGTCATTATCCATGTCACCCATAATAAGCCAAACATTGTCATCAAATGCAAACAATCACTTGACTCTCAAAAAAATCAAAAATTAACAAGAAAAACTATCCAACAAGTCTTCAAGCCAAGTTGGTCAATTTTCTAATCAATTCAAATGTCAAATCAACATCAGACATTTAATTAGTCAATTATTTGTCTTATACAGAATGTGCCCTTCCTGAAACTAGATGTCGTTAATTCATTAATTCTATCATTTTCCTTATAGAAGTGGTTACATGATGGAAACTAGGATTGATGTCTTATACAACATGTTTCTTCTCCTAAAACCAAGCATTTTCAATCAATCAACCTGCCAATCAATTGGTCAATCAAACCATTATTGACAAACAAACACTAGAAAAAAAATTGAATGGTTGTTGATTGTATTGGTTAAGTTATCTTTTATTGATTTTTTTTTGGTCATGTTACTATAGCAACCTCCAGGATGTCATGCGAAGAATTTAGAGGAGTGATGATGTCTCATGACCTATTTTTCTTTTGATTGCTGCTTGTGGATTGTCTTGGAAAAAATACGAGGGCACCTTAGCCATTAGTATGATTCTGGGCATTCCTTGTTTGTTGATTATCTATTTTTTGCAAGTGCATAACTTCTCACACCTTGGTCTATGTTATACCATGGTGTTTATTGTCCATTTTTCATGTTTTAATGCCCAATGATAATTAAATTCAAAGCGAAGCAAAAAAAATATTAATCTTGAACTTTGTCTCCATTCACTCCATGCTAATATCCATATTCTCCATGTTAACATTTCTTCTATCCACATCTTGATGGCGTCCTATAACACAAAAATATACTACATATATAATGATATTAGAAGTATATAGGCATCATCATAAACATTAGGTCATCCATATTGTATTAGAAAATAAAAAAACATAGATTGCGGGTGAAGCCACATAAGTGGTTTACACTTTTTAAGAGGAAGGAAAATTCGGTATTTTCCCATTCCTCATATCAAATGGGTTCGGTCGAACCATAGGGTTCGGCTGAACCAATCACCGCCCCCACAAAAAAAAAATATTTAAGAGGGTTCGGCCGAACCCATTGAATATGACTAAAACAAAAAAAATGCTTTCATTTTCACATTTTTATTGTGAACTTTACCACTCACTGTCTCCCTGTGCGCAGCGAATATAATCTGTAACGGTGACCCAACAAAGTTTCTCTCACCGGAGAAAGCAAATTTTGGTTCCTCTCTTCAAACTTCATCATTCCAATTTGCATATCGACCACTATTGAGCACGAGGTATTTAAAATTCCACTTTTTTAGAGTTCAAAATGCATGTATTTGTTTAATTTCGAAACCCTATATGCAATTTTTTTAAAATTTGTTGAACTCAAATTGCACTTGTTTGAAAGTTTTTAAAGCATTTTCACTATAGTATTTTGCTTCCCCGTTTTGCATAATCCAAGGGTTTGAGTAAGGAAAAACGAGTTTCCTCCGAAAGTTAGTGCAAAAAAACATTATAATGGCTTTCAACATAGTCTAAAAAATGGAGATAAATAAATTCCTAAAGACTAGAAGTGTAGGGGTCAAGGTCACAAAATAATTTTAAAACTACAAATTTAGGGTCAAACTTGTAGATGAAAATGCAAATTTCATACATGTAGGAGTGAACCATGAAAGTCATAGCTTGATTTGTTAAGTTGTTATAATATTAAATCTTATAAAAAATAAAGAATCATATCATTGATTACATACATTACAATAAAATATCTCCATATAACAAATGAAGCTAAAAACCCTAACCTTCTTTGTGAATTCTATAGTGTGTTTGCTACATGAATAATTTTTTTTATGAAAACCATGTTTAGGAATGAAAATATCCAATCCCTTATGCTTCTAAACTAAAGTTTGCAATGCTTATGGTTCTTTTGGCCTTATAGATTCTTGAATCATTTTATAATATAAAACCTACATATAACCTACTTTGGCTCTAATAATTGTAAACCCTTTAGGAATTCTAAATTGTTGCATCTTGTCTTGATTTTCCCACCATTGTTATTCCTTTTGAAAATTTTAAAAATTAGGCAAAGAATCCTTGCACTTATATAGAGGATCCTTATGTATGTTCTTAAAATTATTTAAGGTTAAATGACTTAATCTAAAATAAAGGCATATATGGATCTATTGCAATTGTAACCTCTTTACTAGTGTTCAAACATATTTGATACCTTGATGGCATGACATAGATGATGTTGCTTGATATTGATTTATCCATGGATACCCAAGTAAAATATGAGATACATCTAAAGAAGAAAGAATATGGCATAGAATAAGAACTTCCCTCATCTTTTAGACCAAAAAATTAAGGTAAAATAGTGTATCCTATAGTTTCAATCAACATATCATTAGTCAATTTTAAATAAACCCTCAAATATGCATATGCTTGTTGATAAAATGATGATAAAACAAAAATTATTCAATGCATACATTTTATTGGTGAGTAAGATCAATAAACACACCCTTACATGGTTCATGATCCACACAAAACCAAATGACCATTATAATTATTTGGTAATATCTCACAATGTGAAAAAGGTGTCAAAAAAATTAGCATACCTAAATCGTAAATTGACTTGTCATAAAGTGGGTGGGTAGCTTAGTGGTGGAGATTTGCATCCTAACTAGTTCATGGAAATTTCAACATGAGGAGAATTAATAGTAAAATAATAATATCTTTTGACAACATAGGCATCCAAGTACTCATTCCAAGATTGTTGAAGATACAACATTAATACATTAGGATTTCAATTAAATATCACACTTTCCTATAAAAAAATCCCAATTGATCTATCTTTTGGTAGTGCATTTAGTTTGATATATTTTTCTTCCCCATACTTACAAGATTCCTTTATTATCGAAGCTTATTTACTCTAGTATGTTATCCTTGGTTCTCATATGAACTATATATATATAATTCAATCAAGATCCTCTTATCATTACAAATTTAAACTTAGCTTATTTTTTCTCCCAATTTCTTCTTAATGAACATATGGTCTTTCTTCCTCTATTAGCCTACTCATGCACCATCACCAACCATGAATGAATCTCCATGAAGCTAAATACCCATTTGTACTTGGTTGGTGTAAGTTGGGATTAGTGTTCCATTCACTTAAAATCTTATCTTTAATGTTGCTTTTTTCTAAATTCTTTCTAAAGGGCATAAATTACAGTCTAGAGCTTTGATTTTAATATTTTCTTAAAATTAAAAATATTAATGAGCTTGATGCATTAAGCTAAAAAATATCAATTTGGACACCATTAAAACCCTCGAGAGACTCTCGCAAAGTGAAAATGAGCTCCAAAATTTTATAGTGTGATATGTGAGAAAAAATGAAAAGGTAAGCAATGGGCTCAAGATATTATTATAATAAAATTAAATAAGGAGATCGTGATGATTATTGTACTAGGAGTTACATTGGGAAGAGTGGAGCATCTTTTCATAATAGATGAGACTTATTGTAGTTGACATCTTCATCATAAAGCACTAGTATTGGGAGTGGTTACTATCAAGGTTATGGGATTTAAGGTCCTATATCATTAGTTCGTTTATATTTTGTGTACATGTTCCAATGCATAGTGGGGCATGGGTTCTTTTCTTGTGGACCATGATTTTTTTCCACTCATTACATAAATTAATTGATCATTTCTTGTTTCCCTTGCTCTATATATAATTTAATGTATGACATAAGGTTTAAATAGTGTTATGTAGAAATAGCCAAAACATTAGACTAAAGAAGATTGAGTGGATTGGATTGTTATAATCTTGTTATGAATATTAATAAAAGTTTCATATCTCTTTAGTAGTGGGATTTTTTGAAAGGGTTTCTCCATATTATAATTCTAGTGTTCATGAGGTTTGAATATTTATTTATTTTCTCCACTATTTCATTAATATTATTTGGTATATTGTATGTTTGATTAGACTTAAAGTGCCTCACCATTAGTTGATACTCCTACTATATATATTTACCTTGTTTGCAATAGTTTAGTCCATGTCAATAGTTGATTTGCACCCTTAATAACTTGGTGGGAATATCAAGTATTTTTTATTAAATATAATCAATAATCATTGTAAAAGAAATTTTAAATCAAATATTAGTCTAGAATGATTATTTGAGTGCTAGATAAACCATTTAAATTTAACCTTCATAATATTACTCTAAATATGTAGTTTTACCAACAAAAGGAATGATATTTATGTCTATTACATGACAATTACAAAATCATGACTATAATTCTTTAAATTATACTCATAATCTAATTTAATACTCATAAGATATTAAATCATTGTTTTTCTCAAGAGACGTGTAATTAAATATCAAGAATATTCTTTAGTTTATTAGTCCACAAAATAATTTTAATATAGTCCATAACATTCAATTTTAAAATTCATAGAGTTGTTGGGATATTATCATATCACTAGCTATGGAAAAATTTAGGAAAGGGTGGGATATTACACTGCCCCCTATATTTGTGTGTTTTAGAGAAAATTAGCATGGAAGGTTTGCATTTCTCACAAATAAGAAAAAATCCTGAGAATAATGTACAATATTCTACTATATGTTTTCATATTGTTGAGTTATGCCTTGCAAATTAAATGTGTATCTTTTCCTCTACAACAGTCCATTTATACATAGAACTATGGATTAATGGTTTTATTATATTATGATTGAATTATGCCTCATGTTGGAAATTCCTCTATCTCTTCTTTGCTAAAATACTTTGGAACTAATAGGATTCAATTGTTTTTTATGACATAGGTCTATATTACCACAATGATGTATGTATAGGTGTACATTTTAACTTGGTTAGCTTTCCTAGCAAGTTCTTCATTACAACAATCACTCCACCTTGTCACTCAATCAAGCCCACTAGAACATATATTGGAATTTAACCTCTTTCATACTAAAAGAAAAAGTAATCATTAATTATATTTAATTTACCATATAATTTGATCTAAGTAATGCATTTTATAAGATCTAATTGGTGTATTTACAAAAACTATTTTGTGTTTTGGGCATAGGTGGTCCTAGAAAATATGCATAAATAATAAGATAGACTATGGATTATCTTTTAAATATTGTTCACAGTTTTTCATGTCATATTTTTATAGGAGGTCCTCATAATTGGTATTCTTGTATGGTATTAGAGCCAAGATAGGTGCATTTGACACCTATGTTTCGGCTCAAGGGAGTGTGTTGGAGAAATGATACACACCTAAGCCCATAAAAGACTCATCACAATGTGAGCCATTAGCTCAATAGTAGAGCATCCTAACACCAAATGGGAGGTCTAAGTTTGAATGCCTAGTTAGTCCATAGAATTTCTATAAAAGTCAATCACTATTATATATAAGAAGAAGAATAAGTACCCATATAATTTTTATTAATACCAACAAATTATCATTCCTCACATACATAGGTGAATCAATGATTTCAAGCTAGATCAACGTAATCATATGTACCTCAATCATGACCCTCATATAAAACCATTTTATTAGATTTATTTAGTGTAAAAATATTTAAATTTTCATTAGGAGGAACAATTGAAGGATTGATTTAATATTAACCCCTCTTCAATTTTTTTATGAATCAAATCCTTAATCAATTATTCCTTAATCCACATAAAATGTTGAGGCCATAATTACAATTAACTCTACAATTTAATAACAAAATTCTTTCTGTTATATCTTTTAGGAATAACTTTAAAGGGGTTTATCTAATAATGGCCTAATAGGAGGAAGTGTAATCATGCAAAAGCACTAGGCAGAATTTTGAAGCACATTTTACAAAGGAAAAAGTTGGAGGCTTTAGAGTCATAATTATATTAGAAACATTTATAATGTATAGTTTGTACAATGGTCATTTCCATTGTGCTACTATCCTTTTGGAAATGTTTTTCTTTTCAAATTTACAAGGGTAGGATGATGTAGATGAAGCATTAGAAGATCCATAATTAAGTGTGGTAGCCTCTAACAACTTTAGTTCTTAACTATGTGCATCATAATAGAAGTAAGCATGGAGATGAGATCTAGGAAAAGGAGAGGATAAATTTAGGGGAGATTTGATGGAAGGAATAAAGCGCATAAGATAGATAGAATTAAAAACAATAAGAGGAAAACATGAAGAAAAGCTTGGGATGGAGGGAAAATGGCACATCACTCAAAGGGATTGTTGAGCTTATCCTTTTACCTATTTAACTTTAAGTACTTTCTTTCCACATAGCTTATTAATTAACATAGTATATGAAGGAGATCAATCATTTTACTAGGATTAATATTACTAGCCAAATTTGCAAGATCCAAAGAAAGGTTGTGTGCATCAAAGCTATATCTTGATTACCATTTTCTCAACAATGGCCTCATGGTCAAATGATTCTTCTCCATTATGATAAATTTAGTATCATGCATATTCCAAATCATACCAATTTTAGCTTGATTCACAGCCATGGTGGGATTGAACTATGACTTCTTATAGTTAGGAAAAGAGGATGATTTTGGTATTAGAAGGAAATAAGGATCGAACAATGTTTAGATTTGATTAAGAAATTAGACAATGAGAAAGCACTTAAATCTAAAAACTAAATAAGATTCAAGAAAACCTTTAAACTACTTGGGTATCAAAGAATTATTTACATAATAAAAAGTTGAAAATCTACAAATAGAAATACCAAGTTAAAAAAACAAGAATAATCGTTATGGTAATAGAAAGAGAAAATGCTTCCTCTTAAAAAACATAACATTAAGTACCAAAACATGATTCAAGTACCAACACATTCAAGTACCAAAACATTAAGTATGATGATTGGGATGAGAGGATCAACTTGGGGAGGATTATTATAACATCATTAGTTGGAACTTTTTATTTTCATCTCTTTGTGTTACGTGTTGTTTTTAATGTTTTTAATTAGAGTGTAGATGATGTTAATATACATTTAATGATGAATTTTGAAATTTATTTAGTAAAGGTCTCATTTTGTACATATTTAGTAATTGTATTCTTATTCTTTCTTTCATCGTTTCATTTAAAATTTGAACCATTTAAGGATGTTATGTTATAGATTATAGTTGTCTTCCAACTCTTTTTAAATCAAGTTAATAGTATGAAAATATTATTGATGAGTAGATGAATTAAATTACAAGTTCTATTTTAGATTTGTATTCTTTTTATCTAGATATATTATTTACCAAAGTCTCATAGTTTTTTTAAGTGTAATGTATATATATAACATGGAAAATGTAGATCATGTTTCACCTATGCTAGAATCTTTGTTTGCAAATACTAGTAATGAGATAAAAAAATTAAGAGATTCATTAGCATAGGGTGCAAACCCAGGGATATATAGTGAACCATGCATGTTAATATTGCATAGT